>OW679197.1:6463106-6619392 GCA_940337035.1 Agriotes lineatus
ACTTTTTTCGATCAAACTGCAATGATTTTTAGCATTTCATTTTGATTGAAGTAGGCTACTAGTTTTCCACTAAACTTATTTGAACAATTTAAAAAACTGACACTTTTAAAGGACGGTATAACTGGTCAAAATTTGAAATGGATCATAAAATAAATAAGGAAAATACAAGCCGAGAAGTGAAACATTTTATGAAATAATAATAATAATAATAATAATAATAATAATAATAATTTTCTCATATTTGGATTTTGAATTTTTTTTTCGTTCTGGGCAACTTTTTGTAATAACTCATTTCGATACAACTAATTTAAAATTATTTAAAAATTGTAAAAATAATGTTTTGAAAGGGTAGTATAACTGACTCAAATTATCAGAAAATAAGTAAGGAAGATACAGGGGTGTGGAGCTATGATTTAAAATATACGATATAATAATAATAATAAAGAACCATGTCTTTCCCGGTTCACTATATCATAGTGAGAATATTCAATTATGCAAAATAGGAAATACGATAGCAATGTGCTTTCGGGCTGAATAGTTGGAAACTGATTTAAATCTCGTTACTTTTGAGTTTCTCCTTGTGCGAAACAGCAATAACAACCCAGGGCCGCGCCAAGCCAGTGTGCAATGTGTGCACCGCACACGGGCGGCCAAATTCAGGGACGGCCAAAAATGTTTAAAAATTATATACAAATTAAAAAAAAAAATTAAAAATGTACAATTTTTTTTACTTTACAAATTTTAGAAGTTCAAAATATGTACCGATATAGGTATAAAAAATGTTTATTGTGTAAATGAACACCTGATAATATGGTTACATGAATTATTGTTTATGTAAATTCTCGAAGTTAGTTTTTATTCCGTGGCGGCTAATTGTTAAACGAAGCCAACTTGAAGGAACGCTTTCCATGCATCTTTATGCAATGATTACAAAAGAGCCGGATATTTATCAGAAGCAACAAAACGTGACTTTTCAGAAAACTGGCGGCTGGCGGCTTTTATTGACTGTGAAACATATCGTATTTATGAAGTAGGTATTTATATTATTTTTGATCGGGGTGTCGGCGATCTCTTTTGTCGGTAAGTATCTAATTGTTTAAAGCTGATTTTAAGAAATATAATATTATATGATGCTTACATTAATGCTGTGGTAATATGGGTGCAATGATAATTATTTGGTCATTTAATTTTTGAATTGGCTGCAGAGAATATCGAGTAGAGAAAATTAATCTTGTTAGTGATTGTGTTTTGAAGAAAGTTGAAGAAAAGTTATAAATATGGTAAGTACCTACATACATAATATCATATATCAATCAATACACAGATAGTTACCTACATATTCTTAAATTGTATTAAGTAATAAAATTGTTATAATTTTTCTAGAACAGAAAAACGAAAAGGCTGTTACGGTATTAAAAGAACTTTACGACACCCACCCAAGGTGAGCATCGCACCACGGAATCAGTCCTGAAAAACTGGCACACTTGCCCTGAAATCGGTTCGAAATAGGCTAATAGGCCACGGCTGGATGCTCAGGGAGTCGGGCGTGAGTCACACGATACGTTCTGGGCAAGCGTGTTGCGGCATAATATATATATATGGTATGTCGAAATCATGAGGGCGCCACCAAGCCTGTCTTAACCCGGCTAACCGGGCCTGGACGGTTAGACGGGAGCGAAGCACGCAAAATACTCCGCCGATAGGATTACTCAAGAATTGCAAGGTCATATAACAATTTCGGGGTTGCCTTATGCAAGGATTGTAATTAGGTGTCAATCCGACCGCGACTACGCAGCTGTCTCACCCACCTGTACGCTCAAAGCGCCCTCGTTCCGTCGCACAATAATTAGTACAATGAAGGGGGCGCTTATCTGAAACAGACCATGCACAAGTCGAAACAAAACAATAGTTCCCTTAGCTAACAAATCATGTATTGTGCCACAACAACGGTTATCAAAACCACGTCGATAGTCGACCACCAAAACGATAAAAAAAAAGGTAACCGACCAGACCCGAAACGGGTGTGGCACGCACTGCGGCGACGGCCACGAAACGCCGACTGGACCTTAACACCGGGTCCATGACGGTCGCCTAACAGTGCGGTTTTGGAAGGTGGAAAGAGAAAGAGAACAACGGGGTTGGGTAGTTGTCGCCGGGACACGGTAGATAGTAATGACAAGGGGAAAAGAAAGGTAAAGATAGAGCATAGAGAAGGAGGGTTTGGGGTTCCAAATTGAAACCGTAAAAATATCTAAAAAAAAACGCGCGGTTAGCGCTCGTCAAGATCGGGTCAATAGAACGTCTTACTCCCATGCACACTTCCGACCAACCGTTCCAAAAGAACATGGGGAGGGGGGAAAAGGGATAAGTCCCTCGCAACCTGTCCCACAAGCCACCTGAAGAGGGCACGTTGCGCGTCACGGGATCGGCGCATTGTGGGGTTCCCACAACAAGGAAGCTCGGGGAAAGGCAGGTACTACTGAAGATACGGCTCTAAGCCGGCGGTATGGCCGTCAAGGCCTACCAAAAAAAAAAGGAAGGGGGATTAAGGAAAACGGGCGCTAGTAAACTAAACGTCCGTGGGATTGGGTTTTAGGTCTTTCGCGTGCCAAGTGCCTTTCGGGGCACCGGTCTCGTCGGACAGCTCGTAAGTGGCAAGCGAAACTTGCCGATTAATATAAAACGGCCCTATACATTTCGGAGCCAACTTGGCGTTAAAATATTTCGCCGCATCGGAAAGTACGTAATTTCGTCGCCAGACGGTATCGCCAACGGCAAACTGAGCCGGGCGTCTTCGCAAATCGGCTTTGTACGCCACGTCTAGTCGTTTGACTATGTCTTCATATACCGACCTTAACGCGGGAGTCCGTCGTAACAAGTCTTCGCGACTCTCTACTCGTATTTGTTCCGAAACATCTACCTCCTCGGGGTTATTGGCGCGCGTTGCCTCTATCTGTATCTCTCTGCCGAAATTGGCGAAATATGGGGTCATGCCGGTGACTTCGTGTACTGCGGTACGCACTGCGCAAGCGACTTTTGACAAATATTTATCCCACTCCCGGTGGTTGTCTTTCACGTACGACGCTAGCATAGTTTTTAATACTCGATTAACGCGTTCTACGGGGTTGGCCTGCGCATGGTAATGCGCGTTAAAGATAATTCGTGATTTATACGTATCGGTAAGTTGTCGGAATTCTCTACTGCGAAACTGTACGCCGTTGTCAACCAAGACGTACTGAGGTGCTCCAAAGAGCAAGAAAACATCGTTCTCAATTTTCTGAGTCACCGCGGTCGCGGTGGCGGTACGCAACGGGAAGAAAAGGGTAAATTTGGTAAAGTAGTCAGCCACGGACAGAATATATACGTAGCCTTTCTTTGAACGGGGCAACGGCCCTACAATGTCGATAGATATCATTTGCTACGGCTTATCCACCACGGGGTGACGACACATCAAGCCGGCCAGGCGTTTTTGTTCGGGTTTCTGCGCTAGGCATGTCGCGCAACGGTTAACGTAACGGGTCACATCCGCCTTAAGTTTAGGCCAGTAATACTGCTGAGCGATACGGCCGTAGGTCTTATAAATGCCTAAATGGCCTGCGGTAGGTTCATCATGGTTTTTGCGAAGAATCTCGGCACGTTGAGGCTTCGGAACCACCTCTTTCCAACTCGTGCCTTCGTCCAATTCGGGGTATTTTACGTTAACATGTTTAAACAATTTCCCTCGCGATAGTTTCCACGCCGAATACTTGAATGGTTTTTCCACGACGCGCGTACACATGCGCCTATACCAACGGTCAGTTCGATTGTCGTTCGGCGCCTGAACGCCGGCCTCGGGTTCTCCAGAATCGACGACTGAGACTACATCTATTTCGGGTATAGCACGGGATAGCGCATCCGGAACAACGTGGTCTTTTCCCTTCCGGTGTTTGATCGTAAAGTCGTATTGTTGGATACGAACGGCCCAACGGGCGAGTCTCCCGGTGGGTTCCTTAAGATTATTTAGCCAGATAAGTGAATGATGGTCAGTAATGACTGTGAAGTGAGTGCCTTCTAAATACGGACGTAACTTCTCTATGGCCCACAGGACGGCCAAACATTCGCGTTCCGTAACCGAAAAATTACGTTCAGGCTTCGTAAGAGTCCGACTAATGTAACAGATGACCTGTTCTCGGCCATCAACGGTCTGAGTCAGCACGGCGCCAATACCAACATTGGAAGCGTCCGTCTGTACGATAAACGGGAGAGAAAAATCGGGACACGACAAAATGGGTGCCGAAACTAGGCAATTTTTGATGGTTGTAAATGCGACTTCGCATGACTCGGTCCACTCAAACTTCTGAAACTTTTTCAATAACGACGTCAGCGGAGCAATAATGGCTGAGAAATTTGGTATGAAACGCCGATACCACGATGCCATGCCGACTACTCGCCGTATCTCCGAAACGTTTGTAGGTCGCGGCAAGTTAAGAATCGCCGAAACTTTATCGGGGTCGACTAAAAGTCCTTTGGCGTTAACGACATAGCCCAGGTATCGTAATTCCGGTTGGCAAAAATTACACTTATCACGACCCAGTGTTAAACCAGCGTCGTTTAGTCGCTGCAATACTTCGTCTAGAATCTCGACGTGTTTTTCGAAAGTCGGGGTACAAATAATCACGTCATCTAAATAGACAAAGACGTAAGGTTCCAATTCGGGACCCAACACATGGTCGACGAAACGTTGCCAAGTCGCTGCCGCGTTATGAAGCCCAAAGGGCATGCGAGTAAATTGAAACAAACCGCGCCCGGGTACTGTAAAGGCCGTTAGTTCCTTAGATTTCTCTTCCATTTCAATTTGCCAGTACGCGGATTTGATATCAAGCGACGTCATGAACCGGGCATCGCGTAAGCGATCCAAAATCGAAGACACGTAAGGTATCGGGTAGGCGTCCTTCTCGGTGACGCTATTTAATTTACGAAAGTCAACGCAGAAACGATAGGTTCCATCTTTCTTTTTAACTAGTAAAATCGGGCTCGACCAGGCTGAAAGAGAACGTTCCACAACGCCTGATTTAAGCATACTGTCCAACTCAGCATCGATATGCGCCTGCATTGCGGGAGAGACCGGATAGTACCTTTGTTTAACCCGTGCCGCCTTAGTAGTGATTTTATGTTGAACGTACTTGGCGCAGCCGAGTTCGGGTTTAGCGATAGTAAAATGTCGGTTTACGAGAGTGTCTAATTGGGCTCGTTGATCCGAGTTCAGGTCGAACATAGACTGCAAATTGCCGGTAGGAGTATCAATGGCCGCTAAGCCGGGTTTCGAGAATTCCCACTCCTCTCGAAACACGTCTGGGACTATTCCCACTGACTTCCAAAAGTCTATCCCTAGGATTAGGGTGTGCGAAACCTCCGGAACTATTAAAACATCGATAGCTACCACTCTGTTATTTAAACGAATAGGTAAGTGCAGGGTACCTAGACTGGTTACGGTCTGTCCATTCGCCACTGAGCAAACGGGTCTCAGCTTCTTATTTATGTGCAGGCCTACAGTACGCAACACGTCCCAACCCTTAGCTCCTAAGATCGTTCGATTCGCTCCTGAGTCCAACAAAGCTAACAACTCGAAACCCATGATTTCAACAGTCACATGTGGTCGACGGTCATCAGATGACCTTTCTAATACGTAATCGAGAATGACTTTATTTTTCTTAAATTTGGTCTCGCGCTCCTCGATAAGTCCCTTCATAAATTTAGTCGAATTACTAACACGCGCGAGGACACTGCTCGACCGTTCAGCGTCTCGCGGGGTCCCCTATCTCTTGCTCGACAACGAGGACAAGTGTTTACGGTCACTTCAGGTTTGCCGCAACGGTAACAGAATTTCTTGCCGCGGGGTCGCGGACACCTACTGGCTCTATGGCCTGGTTCGTTACAGTTCCAACACCGCATGCTTGATTTGGGTGCCGATTCTCGGTTCCTCCTCTCGGGAGTATTAACGTCACGCGTTTCGACAACATCAACTGGGCACGTTTCCGCGATAGGCGCGACCTCGAAGTATGCCAAGTCTGTTTCTAAGTCAGACTTCTTTCTAGAAGGTGGCACGTAAGTTTCAATGGCATAGCGCCGTTCTTCAATCTTCCGTCCGTATAGCGCTAGCTCGTCGATCGACCGGACTTCCGTCAATCCCAACTGGGTTTGGTACAATGGTGAAATATTATGCAACAAAATACGCAACTGTTTCTCCTCGGGAACCGCTTCGGTCAGGCGCGAAAACATTGTGCGCATGATAGCGATATAAATGCCCATACTTTCCGTAGGGCCTTGCGTGCGACGTCTAATTTCGTCCAACAACCGTTCATCATAATTAGCAGGCTGAAACTCTAGACGCAATAAATCGACTAACTGTTGCCACGTGTTAGGGGTCGCTCTATTCGCGCGATACCATAGCAATGCGTTGCCCGAAAACAAATCGATGGCCTGCATAAACAACTCTTCTTCGGTAAGGTTTCTGGCCACTCTGAGTTCGTTAACACGCTCGATGAAAGCGTTGACCGACAGACCTTTCGGGTCACCTGAGAATTGTATGTTCCATTTCGAAACAGGGGTTGCCTTAAATGAGATCGTACGCGACATCGGCGAAACAAAACTCGGAGCCGACATAGTTGCCGCCGTCGTAGTCGTAGTCGTCGTCGCGACGGTAATGGTAGGTGCGACACCGGACGTCGATGGCAGCGTTACGGCGCTTTCCTCCTCAGCCATAGTCGTAGCCGACCCTAGCTTTACTTGGTTAAGTTCGTAGGTCGAACGTATGAGTGATAATTCCGCGAACGCTTTTTGTTTGAGCGCTCGCTCTTCCTCCGTTATAGCTGAACTATTCGTCAGACGGTTCATTCCGTGATAAAACTTCGTTTCGATCGTAGCCGCTACTTCTTTAGTCGGGTTAGCTAAATATACCTGAATCTTTTCCTCTAACTGGCCAATCAATGTTGTCACGGCAGTGTGAGATCCTCCTCGAACGTATACGGGTACGTCGGTCGCGTATCCATCTCTGCGCGTCCCTCCTCTCTCAATACGTCGCGTAACCGGGAGCGCAACAAGGTAACCGCGCCGGAAGCATCGCGGCCTCTGATTCTCAACTCGTATTCGGCCTCCGCGCGAAGCAGGCGTTCAATATGTAGCTTTAGCACCATGTTTACAAACGGGAAAGGAACGACTTATATTATACGTCGTATAAAAAGGAAAACGTTAACGTGTGTTTGGTAAGTCAATTACGTCAGATATCCGAACCAAATCGTAGACGGTCAAGACGGGAGAAATCGGGAAAAAGTGGTTTGTTACCTTTCACACGACCGATGGCTTAACGGGACTATCTGTCCATATTCTTTGCGAAAAGACCGAACATAAGCGAAAAAGAGCAAATCCCAAAACTAGGCGGTCAACGAATGGCTTAACGAGCCTACTACCGACCAACAATGGTTACAGACAGTACTGCGCCCGAAATCGAGCGAAAGAAAAAGAAAGAAACGGAAAAATCCAAAATGGGGTCGCGCGTTGTCACGCAACAAGGGGCGACACGTACGAATAACCCAAAATTAGGCAGATGACGGGTGGCCTAACGATAAAAAAAACAAACAAGGTCTCAGACGTTAAAGCGTCAGAATTAAGACGCACAACGGATGGGCTTAACGAGACTACTCCAGTCCAATAACAGCAACAAGCAACAATTGGGCCGCCAAAATTAAGACACACAACGCAAAAAAAAAAGAAAACCCCAAAATGAGGTCGGGCGTTGTCGTGCACCAATAGGCTCCAGGCGTCGGAGCACCAAAATTAGGCGCGTTGACGAGAACAAAGGAGCCACAAGGCCCCACAAGGCCCCACAGGTTGGGCTGCCAAAATTAGGACGCACAACGAAGGGGCTTAACGAGAAGACGAATATCAGAAAAAAAACAGGCCCACACGTTGGGATAGCCAAAATTAGCCTGTTACGGTATTAAAAGAACTTTACGACACCCACCCAAGGTGAGCATCGCACCACGGAATCAGTCCTGAAAAACTGGCACACTTGCCCTGAAATCGGTTCGAAATAGGCTAATAGGCCACGGCTGGAACGCTCAGGGAGTCGGGCGTGAGTCACACGATACGTTCTGGGCAAGCGTGTTGCGGCATAATATATATACAGTGTGACCAGTAAAGTCCGCATCATATGGGATTTTTTTTTATTAATAGCTTTTTTCGAAATTTGACTTTGGCATCAATTTGTGCTACGATCGAGATGAAAATTAACCAAAAAAATAGTAGTCACGTCATTCGCATTATCTGTCAAATTTAATTTTTTTTTCAAAAAAAATTCAAAAGTGGGGTTATTTCTCAAAATATCGAAAAAAGTTATTAGAAAAAGTTTTTCTAAATGCAATTTTTAGCCCATATGCAAAATTTCAGCTGTATAAGATAATTTCGATTTTTTGCCCTTTTTTTTTAAATTGCACAACTGTTGCGAAGTAAGACTCAACGCAACCTACATAAAACTTCTTAGTTTTGACAATGCTTTATTTCACACACATTTTCTTTAAAGTAGTGCCATATTAAATGTGTGTTTTTTTACAAAATCCAAATAGGGCTATTAAAATTTGGTCACATGTGATGCAAAGTTTATTTGTTTTTGACCCTGTATAATGTAACTCCATAAAATAACTATTTTTGAAAACGCAGTTTGTGTCTAAAAGTAATACACGTTATTTTATGAAGTTACATTATACAGGGTCAAAAACAAATAAACTTTGCATCACATGTGACCAAATTTTAATAGCCCTATTTGGATTTTGTAAAAAAACACACATTTAATATGGCACTACTTTAAAGAAAATGTGTGTGAAATAAAGCATTGTCAAAACTAAGAAGTTTTATGTAGGTTGCGTTGAGTCTTACTTTGCAACAGTTGTGCAATTTAAAAAAAAAGGGCAAAAAATCTAAATTATCTTATACAGCTGAAATTTTGCATATGGGCTAAAAATTGCATTTAGAAAAACTTTTTCTAATAACTTTTTTCGATATTTTGAGAAATAACCCCACTTTTGAATTTTTTTTGAAAAAAAAATTAAATTTGACAGATAATGCGAATGACGTGACTACTATTTTTTTGGTTAGTTTTCATCTCGATCGAAGCACAAGTTGATGCCAAAGTCAAATTTCGAAAAAAGCTGTTAATAAAAAAAAATCCCATATGATGCGGACTTTACTGGTCACACTGTATATATGGTATGTCGAAATCATGAGGGCGCCACCAAGCCTGTCTTAACCCGGCTAACCGGGCCTGGACGGTTAGACGGGAGCGAAGCACGCAAAATACTCCGCCGATAGGATTACTCAAGAATTGCAAGGTCATATAACAATTTCGGGGTTGCCTTATGCAAGGATTGTAATTAGGTGTCAATCCGACCGCGACTACGCAGCTGTCTCACCCACCTGTACGCTCAAAGCTCCCTCGTTCCGTCGCACAATAATCAGTACAATGAAGGGGGCGCTTATCTGAAACAGAACATGCACAAGTCGAAACAAAACAATAGTTCCCTTAGCTAACAAATCATGTATTGACTAACGGGTTACAATGGGGCAGCAGAGTGCGTCGCCCTATATCTATAACTAGATTATAACTAAGGACACCAGCTGGCGCGCGCTTTAAACCTAGCGACAGATGTTGAACAGTAATGAACAGTAATGGACAGTAATGAGCAGTAATGAGTACAAATATGCTGGCGCGACGCCTTATGCAGCGAACAGCAAAGATCAAATTAGCACTCGCGACATGGACAGTCTGCGATTCTGAATGAATGCACCAATATGCTGGCGCGACGCCTTATGCAGCGAACAGCAAAGATCAAATTAGCACTCGCGACATGGACAGTTATGACGACAGTGCCTGTAGGCACCAGAGATGTGACGGCTCGCTCGCGTTCACAGCAGTAATCAGTTCAAAGACACATACCTTAATATGTAGGCGGTTAGGGAGCCTGGTGCAGTTGAGTTGCGACAGGCTGCAGTCTTAGGTGGCAGGTACCTTCGATGTTCGACGGCTATAGGGATGAGTGCACATCCGCCATAATGGCGACGTGAGACGCGTCAGGACGCGTACGACGGGACGACGAAAAATGGGCCACTTTCGTTCTGCGGGACAGATCCTCGTAGGTCGAGATGAAGGGGGCACGACCCCTTACTTACGGAAGCAGGAACTGGGCTCAAAAACACCCACGCTACGCCGAAGACAATTCAAAACTCACACTCACAACCACCACACGAGCGTTCTCTGCAACGGGCTGCGGACAACTGCCCTTAAGGCGAACCCGTTTGTTACATAATTGCTGAAGCAGCACTCGTCGGGAAAAAGACTGACGCCCCCGCCAAGGGCGGGAGCGCCGCACGAACTCACACACTATCCGACCTCTTACACGATCGACGGCTCTCGGCTGAATGCCCAGAGGGAAGCGCTGGCACAGGTCACCTTGGTCGCGTCCCCACGTGACTAAACCTCGGCAGCCAATCGCAAGGCGATAAAATGAAACAAATTAATGCCGGCGTCATGATATCACGCCACAACGGCGTGCTTTCTAGAAGATTCGGAATTCTTGCGAGCGATACGCTCGGCTGCCAAAGCGCCATCAGAGGGGGGCTCCAACCGACGAGAAATGCTGCGTTTGGGGCCAAATATGTGCGAAATCATGATTCTGGAATTAGGCGATGGAGCCAAATAAAGAACTAAAAGGGTTTAGCATACGGGCACGCTGCCCTAAAGCCTAGGTGGCTATTTAAAATACCAAAATGACCTGAATCAAATGTGCGGAAGATGAGATTGTACTTGTGCGCAAAGATTGAAAATGGTTTTAACCTAGCAACAAATTGCCCTAAAGGCGTGAAATGCAATTAAGCATCTACAACCGCAAAATGACTTAACAACATTATTGATAGATTAACCCATACTGTCACATATTGTCCATTCACTGTTACATATTTCTTTTCATTTCTCAATGCTGCTTCGAAGATCATTTCGGAACATACGTTGAAGAGACTTGGGAGGAGTACGCATCCATGTCGAGCGCATCGCTTTATTTCGACTTCTTTCGTCACGGTATCGCTTACTGCATTTACTAGTTCAGGGGAAAGTGAAAAACTGACAGGGTCCAGACCTACCCCCGCAGATGTATTTTGGCTTATAATGATAATCCACATCCAGATCGGATTGACACGGGAAGAACAAAATATCAGTAAAGGTTATTATGTTTGCAAAGCTCTTCTAAACTCAGTACCTATCCGAATTAAATTTTATGACACGTCTAACCTGCATTTTTTATAGAGGTGTTCAGAGTAGAGTTTGTAGTGGACGGTATGTTTTATTGTTGGGCGATCTAGACAGTTACGAAATAATTCTTTGCGGTGGAAGAATGGAAATGATGGTATGCCAACGGCCTCATGAAGTCTCACTTAAGGAAGGTAGTAAATATTTGGACCCATTGTCAGAGGCTTGTGAACTCAAAAAGATATCTAACTGCATTAGTTTATTGACTAGAACATTTTCTATATACACATAAGTTATGATGTTGCCTCAGCAATCTCAAGATAGTTGCTGTTAGTTACTAGGTCAGTTAGGAAGTGATGACTGCTTGTAATGCATTTTCGACGTTTTTATATCTGCAAACCCTGTTATGAAATATAATTGTGCAATTAATTATAAAAATTAAAGATAACTTTTTGTTTTTTTTTTAAATGGGTTTATTCCATTGTATATCCATAGCATAGAACTCAACCACCTGATGATCTATACTTCTGCATTATCCAACATATGTAGTGCAATTCGGACTGTTCCATTGCCTAGTTATGTAAATCCAACCGTAGATTTTCTTCAGAATTTCTTCCTTCAGGGGCTTCCATATATTATCTGCCCCTTCTCACTCATAGTCTAGATCAGTGATTCCCAAAGTGGGCGATATCGCCCCTTGGGGGGGCGCTGGAACGATCCAGGGGGGCGATAGTAGCCTCGGGTGCATTTGGGGGGCGGTGAATAAAAATAAGGGGGCGGTGAAAGCTTAAAGAAGGAAGAGAATATAAGAAGATTTACAAAAACAATTAGTACATATTTCATCTGTTGTGTAACATAGTGGAACATTATTTTCCAAATAAACACACAAAATGCAAGTTACAGATGTATTTATTCCATGAAGACTATTTGCCATTATTAAATGTTCTTATTCTTCTTCATACCATTTGTTACTTTATTTATCCAGTCTGTTTATGCTTCGTTTCTATAATTTTACTGTATCACACCCTTTAATACACCATCCAGAAAGTAAATATCATTATAATAAAGGGCTTTTATTATTCAAATTTGCTTTTACTCAAAATACAGGTTACAAATTCAGAAAAGATTTGTTTATTTTAAAAATATCACTTTCTCTAGCAATAAGAGTTTATACAAAATTTCTATATGGTATATTTTATTATAACATTTCATAATTGACTTTTGAAGATAATCATTTGAGTTTGGCTTTCACTTTAGGTATTCCGATTGTCAGTTAATACCTACAAATTAAAATCTAAGCTCTGATGTTACCAAACAACGATCCCAACTAAATATGCTCGAACCTTTTTAATAAACTATTCACAATTTAACAGTAGCTGGATCTAATGTATTATTCATTCAACCATTCTCAAATATTTATGTTGTACTTTTAATGTATAAATCTCCCCTTGTACTTTTTAATTGCTAATTAATTTATTCTTTCAAAATAATTTCCTACCTAGAAATACTCTTATAGATAATTATCAGTCTCAAGACGCTACCACTACAATATCTTTCTGTTTGTTCGCTTAAGGAATGTAGATTTCCAGGAGACGCTGAGTTATTTTTTTTTTTTGAAAAGGGGGCGGTAGGCCAAATAAGTTTGGGAACCACTGGTCTAGATCTCACGTACATAGATACATATTGTGAAATTTGCGACTCTTCTATATACTGTTGTTCCTAAAACGACTTTACTTCTAATAATCCTTTATCTAATAGACGTGTCTGTCCGGGACGCTACAACATTCACCCCCGGAAACATTACCTCTACATATTCATGTTTTTTTTTCTATCAATAAAAGAATGGGTGGATTGCGCGGAAATAGGTAAAAATACCCCCTGACGTTTCATCCCCCTCCCCTCCCCCCGGAGTAATGAGTCTGAATTCAACACTGGCGGGGAGTGCTTGCCACTCAATCTGAAACCAACGGATACTGTCACTGAACTTTCGGGTACTCGATCCGACCTGGTTGCGACGCACGTAGGCTTTAGAGTGAACGAGTACTCGGTAACGAATACAAATTAACGGATACTACAACGAAAAGTAACAAATACTTACAAGTACCTAAAGTTGACATCACTATTGATGATGTTTAGGGGCAGGAATAATTTTTGTAAGCAGGAAGGCGAGATAAAACTTCCATATTAAAATAATTGTGGCTTACGTTATCGCGCAGAGAAATGAACACATACATTTGTATTTATACACTATTTTAAGTTCAGTGTGTTCAGTAGGTATGACTTTGATTTTGTTAACTCAGCACGATCTACTGCTATGGCTTCATTAATGGTGTACTATACACACTAAAGTACAGTTATGGCTCTAAACAGAGTCATGCGGTTACGGCACGATATAATAGCATAAATTAAGAAATTCTGCACAACACGAATGAAGGCTACAGCAATTAGAACATTTAAACTAATCGGCTTAATATAACGTCTCTAAGTTAACCAAGAATTGGGATGTTTTAAATTCAGTTTGTAATATATACTCTTTCCCTTGAGCGTTTATTACAATTAAAATTAAATAGATATCTACCCTCTTACTTATTTAGAAGAAGTAGTATCAAGAATACTTTATCAAACACTTACCTTTTTACTTATTGAAGTATTTCCAAATGACATCTCTCACCAAGGAAAATATGATTTTTGAAATTATGTCATATGATTTCAGTAAAATTTACCTCAACTAGACAGTTTTTAAAGCATTGAGACTTTATTTCTTCCTCAGCTGAATGAGTTAATGTTAAAATTATTAATCTTCTTATTGTTGAAGACTGAATTATATAAAATATTAACTAATTGACTTCTTTAATCAATTAAACTCTCTTTAGTACTTTCAAATGAATCTTCTTATTCAGTTAGTTAGTATAGTATAAGATTGGTTTGACATTACAATCAATCAACTGAATGTTGTCAAATTATTTAATCAAATATTCTTAGATTTCCAAACTTGTTCTAATTATAAAGTCCGAAAAAGGTCGAGTACCCGATTCAATGTAAATTTAGAAAACTCAATATTCTAAATTACGTTCTAAATCTAAATTTCAATTTTTTCCAATAATTTTGCAGTACCAAACTTCTTATTTATTTCTTATTGAAATGAAAGAAATACGTACTAACCTTCTTTGAAGACTCGGTTGTACCTAAGTGTATTTTCTATCAACTCCTAACTGAATAACAGCCTGTAAACACCTGCTTTGGGTTGTTCACGACTAAAATAGCTCGTTGAAGCTCTCTGCCCCTGAATATTTGACTCTATCGTAACACAGCATGCCACAAACACAACCACTTTCACCTTTTTACTGGTTGAAGAAAAACGTTGCCACTTCAAATGGTTTCAAACAATCTTGAAGTTCTACTCTGAATAATAGTTGTGACCTTTGGTCAAATTTGTTCGTGACGAACGCTATCTTGCTATCACGTATCAGATATACAAATATTACTTTCACAATTAAAGGAAATATAGCCCTTTAACGTGATTATTTTAAACGTAGATTATTATTTTCAAGATTCTTTTTCCCTTGCAGTAAACAACTCACTGGTTGCCTATTGCTACTACCACCAGTTATATACACACAACTGTTATCACATGATACCCACTACATATCTGGGTATTATTATTGAATTAATTAAGCATCCACACAGAATGCGGCATTGCAAGTTTCAACAGTGAGATTTATAAAACTGGCCGGTAAGTTGATATACGTAAGAGTTTCCTTTGACTTCACCTGCAAAAAAGATGAAAGGCAATAGTGTTGTCAAAAATCAAGCGAAGACAAGTGTTATCTATAATATCAAAACTTAAGAGTTCCTGACAACTTTTTAAGATTTCCTGAAATATGTTGACCCGACTATAAACATGATATGTCATTGTTACTTTGTTTATTTTTATTTGAATTAACTTTACTTCAACATTTTTTGGTGTACAGTTTGGTTTTTGGAATAGAGACATTATCGCCTTCATTGTCGGTTCTTGTAGTTATTTGATCTGAATCAGATTTACATATTTACTACCACTTTCACGGGACGGGTCTGGCATCGCTCTTTCATAGTGTCGAAACAAATATGGAATTAAAGATTGATTGTGATAGATATCATACGAGCCCTAAAGCATCGCGCAAGATGCGCATTAAGTTGAAGGAGCTTCAAAACTCTTTTAATCAAAACAAGAATACATCTGCCAAGACAATGTTTTATTCTTTAATGAAAGTCAAGACTCTTGAATCACGACAGGAATAGTCATTGGATCTTGATTTATGGTTTTCTAAAACCCGCAATGCCATTCCTCTTCCAAATTGCTGGTAGGAGGACGCCAGCTGTTCTGCAATAGTGTCTTTTGCATACTATTTCGTTATCTTACCTATAATCTACGCATCAATTTCTCTAGAACCTCTGCCTTAAAAAAGAAGAAAACAGCTCAGAACCAGACGAATTCATATGGTTTCATAGTAATGCTAATCTTGCGTTAGATAATTTTATTTTTATGAGCATTCATAATGCAGACATACTTCTTCATAGTCTGAAAGCCGAAAAAAATGGAACAACTTCATTTACGAACCGTACGTGATGCTGGTTAAGGATGCTTACATTTTCCTCGGTGACCTAGGACAAATTAAATTTTTCTTGAAGTGATATTTAGGGCAACAAAAGCCGCACCATCTGCAATTGTTGCTGAATTGATATATGACTGTTCCGTTAGCTTCTTCTTTGTTATGCATTGTATCACGACAAACATATTGATGTTTCTAACTATATTCCGTTGGTATTACACTAAACTGTTTGCTTAGAGATTGTGCTCCCACATTTCAAACGTTTTCTCATACTGGAGGAATTGATTAATAACCGGTAAGATAGATTAAGTAAACAACCAGAAGCATGTTCAAAAATGCCGCCGAGTAGATAGTGGGCATAGAGAGAAGCGTAACTAATTCGGTAATTGCTAGATGCAACGATGAGCCATTCAGTAAGGGCATCAGGTTCAATAAACTATCACGCTTAGCTTCAATGAAACACGCAAAGCGAGTGACTTACGATAAAGCAGGCTGAAATAAATAACGAATATCCAAAGAACATAAAGAAAATAGCAAGGCTAGTAGCAAGTAGGGCTGGCACGAATAACATCAGCACAATGACATAATTTACATATTCTCCCATTTACGCTAAGCTACGCGATGTATACCCCAATGAACTCAAATTTAAGCTAGGCTAAAATTTTCAAAACGGAAGTAACTATTATTTATACAATGGCTAATATAAAAGTTAAGCGTTCGAACACACGTCACCAATATTTTTTTTTCAGCTGATCCCATTCGGAATCGATGCAGTATTTGATGTTTTGCCGATCGCGATGATTTCGCACGAATTATTTTAGCGGTTAAGTTCCAACGTTAACATGCGCTACAATCGCCGATTAATTAGATCAAATGGAGGCTATAAAGTTGGTACGTCTGCTATTCTTATTGCAACTGCTAATATTGAAATATTTGTGCAACGCACAATAGAGCATTTACAAACAGAAAGCGACGGACGATCGCCTGTCAACAATAAAATGTATCCAGAAACAAAAGTTTGTACCAGGCGATTTCTACTTTTCGGTCAACTCTGGAATTTCTTGCCGGAACATGCAAAACGCGTTGCTAACCAGCATAATTGTGAAAATCCTTACCTCGACAACATATACATCGCAGCTGTACAACCCTTCGCTGGCCGGCATATGCGGCTATCTCGAATTAATATTTCTAGACGTAGAGAAGAGTTAAGGGGCTTCTGGAGATCGGCAATCAACGTAGAGATTCACGTAGAAAACGAAGGCAAGTGACGAAAACGGAGGAAAGCGTAGGAGACCTGGAAACATAAGCGGACGTTATCTCACGGAGAACTAATCGCGAAAATAACTTACCTTCAGGTATTATGCGGTTTGTGGTCATCCATCTAGCTTTGTAATCGCATATGTTGTGGGCACGTCAAGCGGCTTGAGAAGCGAAAAGTAGAAGGGCCCGAATTTCATCAGTACCTTACCTCTAACTGGTATCGAAATGACATATAATTTTCAAGTCCTAGTTCATGCTCGTTCTAATGAAGAAATGCCATCGACCATGATTTTCTTGTTGATTTCCTTATTAATTTAAATGAAGAAATTCTAGATAATGCATTGTACTTGAAAAACATTTCACACCCGATCGACTGCAGAAAGGCATTATGTAACTCCACGAAAGAACATCAGAAACAATTACGATTAATTAAAAGAGCATAATTCTATTGCCAGAAGTAGGCGAAAAGGAGAACTTAATGAATCAACTATTATAGTTACATCAAATTTCGGTGGATGAACTAACGGTTTTATATTATACAGGGTGATTATTGACTTATACGCATAATTGCGAGGAATGCTAGTCTGTGATGTGTAGTTACGGGCAACTGAAAAAAGTGTAGTAATAGTAGATTATGTTATTAGGAGTAAAAGTGACATTTTTTGTGGCGAAGCTGAAGTTTATTTAGCCGTTAGTGAGGCAAATAATTCAGCTAAGCCACATAAAGTCACTTTTACTCCGAATAACATATACTCTTTTATCCGCAAACGTATTCAGATAAATTAAAAATTGATAAAGAGTAACACTAATTATTAGCAAGTAAATGAATAATAGTAATTTACGTAACAAGTATAGAAAGTGGAGCTTTTCAGTACGAGTGAGATGTTTCCGGAAGAGGCCGTTAGGCCGAGTCCGGAATTTCGAGACGAGTATGGAAAAGCCACTTTCATACGAGTTTCGTACAATATTTTTTCGTACACTAGCATACAAAACGGAATACTAAATTTATCCTCGTATATAGCAAATAAGTAGAGTAATATTAATGTAATGTAATATTATGTGTGTTGTAACTAAGGAAACGTACGGCAAAGTGCTACTTTGCCGTACGAATACGGCAAAATACTACTTTGCCGTACGAATACCGCAAAGTGCAACTTTCTGATTAATAAATTGTACGGCAAAGTAGCTCTTTCAATGCTAGTGTACGAAAATAGTAATTTACGTAACAAGTATAGAAAGTGGAGCTTTTCAGTACGAGTGAGATGTTTCCGGAAGAGGCCGTTAGGCCGAGTCCGGAATTTCGAGACGAGTATGGAAAAGCCACTTTCATACGAGTTTCGTACAATATTTTTTCGTACACTAGCATACAAAACGGAATACTAAATTTATCCTCGTATATAGCAAATAAGTAGAGTAATATTAATGTAATGTAATATTATATGTGTTGTAACTAAGGAAACGTACGGCAAAGTGCTACTTTGCCGTACGAATACCGCAAAATACTACTTTGCCGTACGAATACCGCAAAGTGCAACTTTCTGATTAATAAATTGTACGGCAAAGTAGCTCTTTCAATGCTAGTGTACGAAAAAATAATTTAATACCTAATACCTACAATTTTTCCGTGGTTACGATGTAAACATTTCGCTGAAATGTTTGAGTTTTGTATATTGTGTGATTAGGCACATAAAGTACGGAACAGTTGCAATTTTATCTGCTTACTCCGTTAAAGTGATACTTTTACCTTGTCAATAGAGACACATAAGTTGTCACTTTTATGACGTTTGCTGATAAAAGTATTTTATTAACAGAGATAACGAATTAATTGTGTAACTTAAACGGGTGCATCGCAATTGTTCGAAGTGATTTCCTTCGTTTTCGATGAACATCTGATTGCGTCGAATCCATGCTGCATCACACGTACGTACTAGACAACAAGTAGACACGCTTCTCGGCCCGAATATCTTTGAGGCAACCTTTGTGCATAAAGCCGAGCTGCCGCTACTGAATTTCGGTGTACTTCCCCGTAAGTTAATACCATCATGCCCATGAGTTCTGCGTTGGTGGAGTTAGGTGCTATAATTTTTCTTTTACGAATAAAAGAAGCTGCAATTTGACAACTACTGACGGAAAGTTACAGATACAATTCAAACTAAATGCGATAATTTTATATTTTACTAGTTCGCCACTCTCAACATAATTAATTCGTTATTTCCGTTAATAAAAAACATTTAATATACTTTATTTTAATTACCCATCACTACACATAACGAACTATCAGTCCTCGCAATTATGCGTATAAGTCAAGAGTCACCCTGTATACGATATATCTTCCGGAGGATATGCAAGATTTATCAGACATATGTAAGCTAGTTTGAATCTAACTTGACAATAATTGTTGGGGTAAGAAACATACAATTTTACGCTTTTTTTCCAGCTTCATAATTTCAGTAGAGGACGGCAAACTCGGTTTGACAACACTAAATACTTAGTTTAATTGTAAATCCTAAATTCCCTTTTAAGTACAAAGAGGTCCTCAGGATGGTGAGAAATCAACGCCATTGTATTTTATTAGGTGCTCTACATCATATCACGAATGTACGTAGCTTCGAAACGAATCCAGTCCTACAAAAGCCCTTTTAAAAATATTGTAAATAGCCACTGCTAAATGTCAACGCATTTTCCTCTTATCCAAGCGACATTCGCAAAGGTTTACGATTTTTGACACATGATTCACGCTGTTATGATGTTAGCTAACCCAGTTCATTAGAACATGAGATACAGCCCCGAGGGAAGACCCCTTGCAACCTACTGAGGGCTCTCAAGGGGGCGGCGATTCCATTTTGAAACCAACTCTTACCTACGATGTTGTCTACAATTCCCTAACACAATCACTCACGAGCACTGCATGTGCAGCTGAACTTACAGGGAATTTATTATTCCACTCTGTATACAGAGGGACTGCCTACTAAATGAACTTGTGTTAGCTATTTATGCAAAATGACTTCAGCCAACACACAAATTATCATAATGAATGTGTGCAGTGACTGTAAAATGCATAATGCTATTAGATCACGTGGATTGTCAACGTCGGTGATCTACTGAATGATCTATTCCACACGGGATTATTGGTCGCAGATCGGTAGAGATAATTTTTGAATGCCAACCTTTTCTACTTAATTGAGAAGGTTGCGTTTGGTGTAGCACAAAATGGTATTAGCACGACGATGCACCACCACATTCAGGAAGATGAACGCGCTATTAAATGAACAAAAACTTTAAAAAATGGATAGGTGATGGACATGATGAATACTGTTATAATCTTTAAAGAATAATGACGTGCATGCATCAACACAAAGTCACCGAAACAATTAGCATCGAAATTTCAAAACTTCAGGGGTTGACATTGGCGTAACTAGGATTTTTGGCTGGGGAGGGCCAGGCCCCAGCCAACCATCGACAATATCTATGCATATCTTTGAAGACATGAATTTGCATATATTACCTTTTCACATCAAGTTATTTGCTTGTTTTTGAATCGGATTATAAACAACATAAAAAATGTATAGATTACCTCTCGTAACTCAACGAAGTTGGCGGTAAAAACTATTATTCCAGGATAAATACCTTTTTTGGAAAAACATCACTTCAATTTTTTCTCAGTACGGCTGAAGTAAATATTTTCTTGAAAAAATTAATATCTTCTTCAAAGTTATTGTGATTTCTCTTTATCATAATATATTGAGTTTGCAACTGTGGAAATTCAAGCAGTTAGGATCACTTACACTCGTCATCACCACAAAATTCTATTTACTACAGCGGATAAATACTTATATAGGGCACAAAAACCTGTTGGTAAATACAAGATTAAGTTACTTTATTATGTAATATTAAAAAATACACGTAATTGTACTAATACACCAGGGACATTCAAATACCTGCAAACTGAGATATGAACGGTCTTTAAATTTATTTCAATAATATGAGCGTCCCCCCAATTACAATCTAAAAATGTTTTTTCTTTCCTTGTATTTCTGCAAATACATCTATTGCTCTATGTACGTCTATACAGCTTCCTGCGTTATTCTGTGTAGCCGTAAGGGCCAAGTCATTTTTAATCTTTTTTAAGAGGTACTATTTCTAAGAAAATTTTGTATTATTTCAAATTTTGCATGGGCTTGTTCATTTCTTCTTTATCTCTGGCGTTTACTTTTAAAATTTAAAAAACAATACTTTTAGTGTTACTTTGATCTTCTCGCGTTTGTAATTTGGTAAGTTGTGAGTTGTCTTTAATTACACTGATTATTGAGTCAGAAGGCCCTCAGTGCTCAGTGACAGCTGACGCCCCATTTCCCATAATGCATGCTTTCCAGCATGCGATTCCGATTCCGTACTTTGAATTTTAATTTTATCTAAAACTTTAACAAAACCGTTTTAAATTTAAATTCTTTAAAAATATTTGGAGAAAAAATATGCAGTTTCAGTAACTGGGCATGAAACTTCTTAAATATTTCTAATAACTAGATGGGGCGACGCCAAACTTGATCTTCGATGTTCCATACATTACCTTTAAAGCTGCCATTTTGAAAATGACTACACTTCACATTCCTTTTGTTAATTTTATTAATAATGTCGTAAATGACCCAAGAAAACCTTTTCATGTGAATATTTGTGCCCCCAAAGCTTTTAACAGTACACATTGTAAATTAAGAAAAAATCTTCTTTCGATCAGGGCCCTCATACCTGGCACTGCGGGGTCTTGCAAATCTATAATTACGACACTACTTTGCTACCTTAAATATTACTAAACATACAACTCTGGATCCTACTCTTCAAAATAATAAACTGAACTCTTTAGACAAAGCAAACGTCCAAATAGCATGTCGTAGTATGTTTGAACTGGACGAACCTAATATAAGTAGCGACATGCGCTCAGCAAGTCGTTAGATTCACTCAAGTTTCGCGCTCATTTACATACCCGCATATAAAATAATTCAAATTGTCTTTTTGTAGGCATATAAGTTGACCATGTATTTATAGATTACTGAAGAGAAATTAAAAGAAATGGTGCACTGGAAAAAAATATTGTTTTGTTTTAAAGATTAACAAAACTCTATTGTAGTTCTGCACTAATTATGTTTTATTTTGCATATTATTTTCAATTATAACCACTCATACGGTATTTATACTATGTTTTTTTAGTCAAAACAAATAATAAAGTCGGAAAATGAAAAATGTGGGTCGGTCGTTAATAATTCCCTAGGTTTAAATGGTTTAATACAAAAGTAGATTTTTTAATTTATTTAAATTTTCATTCTTCTGGGGTGGGCCAGATGGCGCTCTGGGGAGGGCCTGGCCCCCCTGGCCCCCCCGCTAGTTACGCCAATGGGGGTTGATTACCGGCTGTGTATTCACTGCCATCGAACCATCTCGGAAGTCAAGGAGATGCAAGTGTCACAAGTGGCATGGACCGGTTTAATGTAAAAAATATGGGCTGAATGCTAATGTATAATGCAACAGATGTTCTAAAAATAGAAAAATTAATATATCGCGAGAACTTTTGTTGGGCGCAGCACAAAAAGGAAGAATGGGGCTTGAAGCAATACTTGAACCGTAATTTTAGCGTGCCAGTCAATCACTCGTATATCAAAATAGCGGAACAAAAAGCGTATATGAAACTGGGATATAAAATCGAGAGCAGGTTAGGTTTGTTCATTTCCTATCTTTCAAGGGGTGATTGATGTGTGCCGAGTTAATACGCCGCCGCCGCCTCCAGTGGTTACTTCACGAAGAACCTCTGAATACGGCTGACCTGATTTGTGACAAGAAAACCTGCATCGTAAATGTATCTTTGAAAGCCATGAAATACACCGGGCGAGAATGAATAGGGATATTTCTGTGTTATATTTCATTTCACGGGTTCGATAGTTTTTCCACTGGTGGGAAAGCTGGATTTATCTTAAACTTGCGCCCTTTAGCTTATATTTAATGTGGTCCTATTTTGTCCTCGATTTTCCAAGAGTCGTCGTTTTCCGATCGGTCTGCCGCCAGGCAATAATTAACCAAACTTGTATAGTGGCGATCTAAAGTAACTGAAATAAACGGCAAAACTTTAAAAATAAATTCGACTTTTTCGCATTTGCCAGGAAGCGGGCGACAATAACGATTTGTGGACCCGAGTGCCATTCTTTTCTCCTAATATGACAAGGGAACTCCATATAACTTGTCGAACTGTCCACAGTTCGTTATATTTTATCAATAATTTCTTCTGAAAAGTTTGCGGGCGTGAATAAACCAAGTGTTGTATACAAACTCCAACTCCTGAAAGATGACCGATTGTCAAACTGATGCTTGTGGCGTGATATACGTACGTGCTGTATAACAGAAGTTGGATAACATCCATCATGCCCAACCACTGTAAAATACGCGTGTTAGTTCGGAAATCCGAAGCTGCAATTTACAATTTTTAATGTCAAACGGGTTATAGAGAGGTTTGCATGTACTTCTCTCACCATTTTCCTAATCAGAATTATCACTTAGAATATATTTGCTATAATAATTTAATGAAAATACAATGAATAAAAATGGCTGTGCCTAAAGATTTAGCTGTTAATTTTGTTTCTTCTGTTTCTTTGAAAACGGGAACAGATTTGTTTTCCGAAACATTAATATTTTAATAACCAGAATAATATAAAAATAATACCCTATCATAAACATAAAGCTTATTATTCGCTGATTACCAAATTGTTATCACATAAGGCTGCGATGATTTAAGTTGCAATGGAAAAGAAACGAAAGGGCGAATAGCTGGTCTAAATATCAACATAGAAGCTCAGAATAACTAATAATAGGGCACGAGGGACAGACAGATTTATCCTTAGAAGGTCAACATAATTATCTAATGTGCGCTATGTTGCAAATATCGTAGAGTTGTATTTAATAAGAAAGAAAATCAGCAAGGCAAAAATACAAAGCAAACTGAGTAAGGATGTAAATGTTAAGTCCTTGAATTTAGTCGTATGGAACAAACCTGTAAGACACTCCACTAAAATATGCGTATATCCCAGAAGATTGCGGAAAGAAAGAGCGGGATGAAAGTAAAAGACACAAAGATAAGATTCTGAAAATAGAAATGGATTATTTGCGAAAAGCTACTGAATATCAAGATTAGAAAGGGTATTCCACAACGCGATAATTTCCCATGGGAGAAGCAAAAATATGGACGATGCTGACATAGAAGAAATTAGATGACCTAAAAGGGTATTGAAATGGATACCGCCAGAAAAGCAAAAAAGTAGAGAAGGAGCCAAATTTAAAATAAAAATTATAAAAAAAAAACTGGCAGGTATGTCTGAATATATAAAGCATCAATTCTTAATTAGTATCCCTTGAGCGGAAAAAATTCATCTATGCTGTTGAACGACAACTTTTTCAATAAGAATTGGTTGTCACACAATATAGTTTTTACAGCTCGCTTTCTTGGGACTGGTGTGAGAATCAGAGCACTGGGGCGATGATTGATTATGATTTTATTTACATACTAAGGGGTTATTGTGCGTGATGACTCGCTGGTGGTGGTCTTGTTCCTCTGAGAGAGGCTATTTCGGGCTCGTGATTGGAAAAAGGCTCCAAGAAGCGCGAAAAAAATGAGAAGCTGCTTCGGACTGGACGGCCTCTTGAAGCATGTTTAATTTCGGGCGTTAATAGGTTCAAACTAGAAGTGGCTGCGAGCTGGTGGCCAACAAGTAGACCGTAGAAGGTGCTGCAGGTGCGTAGTGCCGAGTGAACGAGGGCTGCTGCGTAGGTAAAACTTGATTAGGTCTCTCTGTGAGGAAGTAGCTTCTGGGTGACGACACGAGATGCGTCCGCCAAAGACGCTACTGGCGAACCTATGGAAGTTGATGAGCAGAGATTGAAGCCAAAGCTTTAAAGGAACAGAGGTAGTTCGGCCTTAAATCTAGGCTAAGAAAATTCGAGGCAAACAAGTGTGGCTCAGCGAAAACTTTTTCTGAATTTTTCTGCTGATCGTCGAAATATTTACACAATTTGAGGTAATTATAGAACAGTCGTATTTGCAGTGGTGGTCAAGTTGCTGTGGTTTACTAAAATTAACTATAGATTTTTCCCGGGGTCTGTTAGACTTACGTGATCTGCCTCATACTGCAACTGTTCTAAATCTGCTCAGTTTAATATCAAACTCGACCCCCTTGGTGTACAAGGTAAAGTTAATAAATTTGTGTTTACTTCCAATTTAGCCATTGATTAGTTATACACATCTAATGGCAAAATTTACTTTGAATGCTAACATTAACCATTGGCAAGTGTCCAACCGTTGCATTTTCTTCTCCACGCGCAAGCTTTATTTCAGTTCAGATTTAGACTATTCGGCGTCTCACACACTGTCTGCGAACCGTTGTGCGGGACGCGGATAAATTAATTAAATGCATGTCAATTTTTTCCTTCCTCGACGATTGCGACCCGCGTTTGGTTTACTGCTGTCAGGCGCAAAAAACGTCGGAGTTAATCTACTTGGCTGTTTATTGCTCCTGGGTCCTTTTACACTAGCTAGACGCTTGCAATAAGCCTACCTAGATCGGAATCTCGCTTGGAGGTGTGTTGCTGCATCAGACAGAGGGTGTTCTCGATCGTGGTAATTTTCTCGCCATAGTCTTTATTTATCGATTCCTCTCAGCTCGTTGACAAAGATTACGTATACGGGTGTGCTACCCAAACCCTGGCTTTTCCTGTTTCCGAAGGAACTAGAAGGGTTGCGAGGAAAATGGCTTGCCTTGAGAGGTTTCTTTACTACAATCTCTTTTTATGCTGGGAGATTACATTCTTAAGTTACTGATAAGTTGGACTATGTATTGGGAAATGCTGCGGGGCACGGGTAGGAGAGGCGGTTTTCCTCCAATTCTCTGGGAATCCGCTTGGTGCATGGTAAACTTTGAACTACAGCTCTGGGGGAAAATAGTGCTTGAATATGCTTCTTTGGGAACGGTGCATGGGTTCTGAGTTTAGAAAATACGCGATGGTCGCATATTGTCAGGTTAGTATGAACGGCCGGTCTTGCCTGGTGATAAACGCAAACATTTGTTAGCGTTGTCCTCTGATTCTTCAGGATACAGTGTCATAGGCGGTTACCCCGGTTAGGGCCAGTGGAGATGCCGTGTACAGTCCTCGCTCGAATGCCAAGATCGAAAATGAGCGCCACTCATTTTTGGCTAACTGCCTAATACGTCGACACCTTTTCCCAGTATGCCCCAAATTAAAAAGGCAATAACGTAGATTTATGCGTCGGAAGTATGGGGATACCAAAAGAAAGGTAAAACCATTAAAAACCATATAGATATAAGCTTAAGTATCAATGCTGTATTAGAATTCAAGAAAATATTACAACACTATTTGTAGAAGCATCAAAATACAATAAGCCCAAAATATTATATACACGGTGATAATAATAACGTTCAACTCGCGAACTAGCACCTTATTTGGCTCAAGATATTTAAATATCAAATATTAAATAACGCTGTAACATAAAACGCTTAAAAGTATCAACGATATATGCTACAAGTATCCAAACGTAACAATTTCAAACAAATTAATAAAAATAAAAAAAACAAAGTGTTTTCGCAAAACAAGAATTTACATTGAAGCAACAACCATTTGTTGTTTATTTTTAGTGAAGCGTATGCCCGTCTGTGACTAAGTTCACTTATAATTTCAAAATGCATAAACTATGAATTGTTAAATCAATCTAGTTTACAAACTATTTTTAGCATTAACAACACATTTTGGAAAATAGTCATAACTAACACCTAGGGCAGGGTAGCCAGAGAAAGTCAGGTGCACGATCGCACTGTGATAATGGGAATAAAATTTACGTATGGTGTATTACCAATTGCATGAAAACAGTACGACGTCTCTCTAACCAAAGAACACAAGATCTTGTTTTCTAGCCCGATTACAGTTCTATAAAAGGCTACGTATATTTTCTAATAAAAAGAAATACATAGTTAACGTAGGCTTTAGTGGAAATTAAATTCTGTTTGATTAAACTACGTACCTCAAGTGATGTCAGTACCGTGGAATGTGCAATTAAGTTATATATGTGACATCGGGGCACAGAACAATAGCCGGTGCAAGATTGCACGGGGACGAGAAAGCTCTCTGCTGAAGAAGGCAAATCGGAAAAACAATTCAAACACGATTCAATACAAAAAAGCTACTTGCAGGCAAAGTACCTTGCTTTTCATTAGGTCAGTAGAAACTTCCCGTTAAGGATTTATTTTTCATCAAATCAAATTAGAAGTAAGAGATTTATAATTAAGCATATTATTATGGGTGTGATAGCGATGATACGGAAGCTCTGACCTTCCGCCTTGCAGGCCAAGCTCCTTCATGGGGTTTTAGTGCCTCACCATTATTATATTATTATAAATTGAGTGCACGACCTTAATATCGCAGAATCTCGGCATTCAGTCCAATACCACCATTAACAATTCTGCATCGATGGAACATTATGGGACGAAGAACTGAATCGCCCTGTGGTGCACGGATTTCCAACAGCTTCCTTCCTAAGGGTGCAACGGTGAGATTTAACAGGAACAAGGAACTGATTTGCCATGTGGTTACAAGGTTCCTAACAGCTGTATGGAGTTTTTGTTTCCTCTCACAACTAATCAGTCTGTACTTCCTTGAATATAGCGTATAGAGAAGTTTATTAGGGCGTATAGAGCCCCTTACTAACAGCGCTACAAAATACGAAAAAGACAACAATTGAAAAAAACGCATTAAATGCAGTAATTTAAAAGAATTCACAATAAAACAGTTCATAGCTTGGTGTTATCGCTCTGTATTTTCACGCCAAAGATCCCCATACTGGTAAAATGTATTTAGTACAATTCATATACATCTTAATTGCGGCATCGATTCACAAATCCAAAATTGACAACCATAAATAAAGGCTGTAATAGTAATCGATCACCACCTGCTATCGTAAAAACTTAAAGTGCCATCACTTCGAGAATTTCACAATTCTGGTCAAAGATAACGCCCGAAGATAGCCGGAGCTCGAAGCGTAAGATATCAAATTTAATTTTGAAATTTAAACTGACCACCAAAAGGCATGCAACCAAAATGTATCACTGTAAAGCTGGAAAATTTGCACCGTAATAATAACATGCGTGGTGGATAGAGTCACCCGCAGATTTGAAGGTGGCGTCTTGCTTGATCAGCCATAGTAGTCCCAAAATGAGGTCCCCCCTTGGAGCCTCAACACCGATGCAATGGGTAGGGTAGGTGTTGTGTCTTGAACAAGCATAACGAGTTAACACCAGAATGGGGCAACATGTAGAAAGATTTAGAAACAAAAACTATAACTACAAAAGAAATTCCCAACAGATCTATACCATTTATTGATGAAACAATTCCAACTCATGATGGTTGTTCACCAGGATATAAAAATAACCGCTATGAATGAATCATTTCAGAATTTTCACGCCACTCATATGACATCTAAAGAAAAGATCTGCTATTATAATCGCTCTAGAGTGAGATAATAGTTCCTAATTTAGAAATTCAACCATAACTCACTCTAGTTTGATATTTAAGTATCAACATAGTTGCATTCATAAATTAAGAAACATGCCATTAGATGAAAATCATTTTTGATCATACTATACGAGGGGAGAATCAAAAGTGATCTACCTAGATATGATAGATGCGTAGTGCGGGGTGGAGAAGGTTGGTGCAAGCACTGACATGTCCTTACGTGTCGGGGTACTTGGTCTTGGTTCAGGCGCGCATTAGGTGTCCTAGTGAGGGGTCGTTAATTGTGACTAGTTGCGGAAAATATGGAAAAATTGAGTTTAAAGTACCGTGCCGTCATTGAGTTTTTAGTGAAAGAAGGAAATGGGCCAAAGGCCATCAATGACCGTATGATCACCTTCCTATTTCATAATAAAATATTGGGCTAAACAGGATAAGTGGGGACGTGAGTCCATTGAAGATAACCCGCGTAGTGGAAGGCCTGTGAAAGCAACCACTCCCGGAATCGTCGCCAAGGTGGAAAAGCTTGTGCTTCAAGACCGTCGTTCAAAAGCTTCTCAATTAGCTACTGAATGCGGCATTTCAGAATCATAGGTTTTGCGAATCTCACACGAACTTTTGTTCATGAGCAAGGTCAGTGCAAGATGGGTCCCGAGAACGCTGACGCCCCTCTAGAAGGGAAACCGTGTTCTGACTTCAAAAGAAAATTTGGACCTATTCGAGGAAGGGAGTGAAACATTTCTGTCTAAGATAGTAAAGGGTGATGAAACGTGGATTCACCATTGTGACCTGAAAACGAAACAAGAATCAATGCAATGGAAACACCAGGGTTTCCCGCCGCCGAAGAAATTTCGCACTCAACCGTCCGCCGGGAAGATTATTGCCACAATTTTCTGGGATATGAAAGGTGTGCTGTGCTATTAATTGATTACCTTCCCCACAAGGAGACAATCACAGGGAAGTATTACGCTGGGGTTTTAAAAAACTTGAAGACGGCGCTACTGGAGAAGCGACGCGGGAAGTTCAGTCGTGGAGTGCTGCCCTTGCATGACAACGCTTCTGTTCACAAGTCTGCCATTGCGTCAGCTACTGTGCGTGAATTGGGGTTCCAGGAATTGAACCACCCCCCCCCCCCCCCGCCTAGACCTGGCCCCCAGCGACTTCTACTTATTTCGACACTTCAAGAAACACCTACGGGGACGAAAATTTTCGGACGATGAAGATGTCAAGTGCGCAGTTTCGGCATTTCCCACGGAGCAAGATTCAAAATTTTTTTCTGACGGTATCGAAGGACTCCCAGCCAAGTGGAACAAATGTATCCAATTAGGAAGTGATTACATTGAGAAACAATAAATAAAATTTTCCGTGAGTTTTTTCTTTCATAACCAGGTAGATCACTTTTGATTCTCCCCTCGCACATTAAATAAAGAAATGTTAGAAAATTTATAAAATTGATTTAGAAACTCAGGAATTTTCGCTGTTCATAGATAGAAAGCTGTGAAATCTTTCCCAAATTTTTTCTCAGTAACCGCTTTTGACATAAATTAGGGCATGGAGAATGCTCTTGGATGTTACAGTAAAGAGATACATGGCACTAATCAATAATTATCAACCTTTTATGTCACCAATATTAATCTTGACTAAAGTTAATGAAACCAAGGATGAGAGTAAATTTGAAAAAAAAAATTGTTTCAATGACACAAAAGACTTCTTGGTTTGGACCGTTTCAACCACTTTCATAAATGGTTTCTACGTGAAAGAAGCAAAAGAGCACGATTACTCATCGAGTAAACCACGCGAAAAGACGTGCAAAGCTAAGAACTGATATAGCACGGTAGCTTAACTTGTCAATCATGTTAAAGCCGTAACTATCTTACCAAACGGAAAAAAGGCGCAATTTTTAGTCACGAGTCGTTGCAGCTTAGAGTTTAGGAATAGCCTCTTTCCACACGGAAGGAAAAGGGAAATCCTTCGTCTTGAGTGAATGTGTTGGAGTATTTGCAACGTCGCGAATCTTCCCGTTAAAGAAAAATGGGGATTTGCAAATAAAAAGCAGTTTAATCCGACATAATAATTTTCATTGCTTGCTTGCTTGACGCCACGTTGAGAGCGAATCCGTGGGCCGAATTGGCTGATTTTGGTGTCAATCGACTCAGGGCGACGCAAGTGACTTTTTTATGTGCATTTAGCTAACCTCAAAATTAACTAGACACACAAAATGGATCACTCTTGTACAAATTGCATTAAATGAATTATTTCTCGCCCCCCAATTTGGATGCAGAACGCTAGTAAAAAATAATCTTGTGGCCTGTGTCACGTTGATGGTCGCCAATGGTTGAAGATGATGTCAGACCTGATCTGAGATAACGCTGGTGTTCACCAATGTATACAGTAATATAGGAAGTAGGGATTATGCAAACATCTTTTGATGACCGTGATTTTTAATTTATTCCTGGTTGAAGGGGAATGTCTGACATCTTACTCTGCTAGTTTTGGAAGAAGGTATGTTATCGGTAGCTTGGTAGATTAGATTCGTAGTCCAAAAGATTATCGCTGATTCTTGGTAATTTTGGTGACTGCGGAGAGAGACGGCGACTAATGGTGAACTGTGTGTCTTTTATATGGCAAGCGTTGTTTCCGAGAGCTTTCTGAATATAATTCACTTGGACGTAAATGTTATTGGGTTAAGATATAAAGAAAGAACGGTGTACAAATAATTTGACGACGATAAGTTACCGCATTGGGTGATGATGGATGCAAATCGGTATGCAGATAACGGTCAGTGTGGGTGGTTTTGTAATACACAGCTTGTCCAAATTTTCCATTGGGTTGGCGATAAACATGCACATTTAAGAAAGCAATACAACCATGGCTTTCCATCTCCCTGGTAAGGTTGATATCAGGATATTAATTATTTGACGACTTGAGAAGAGTAAAGTATCTTCATCATGTAGTCAAATGATATAGGTATCGTCCAAGTATGGAAGCAGACCCTGGGAGTCTAGAGAAAACGTTTCAAAAGCAATGATAGGTGAAAAAAATAAACCCCTATGCTCAATATAGGTTTGCTTTTAGAACTATTATATATAAAAGTATTGGATATAAACACGTGTTTGTGGGCTTTGTGGCCACATTTTTATTGAGATTCCTGTTACCGATTCTAGAGTACTAATCCAACAGTTGTTATTAGAGCATAGTGGGATGTTTTTAGGTTTACCTGGCCTCAGAAAAATGTATTGTTTCCATTTATTTCCTATTTCAAGGACAGTTGGATAAACAAATCGCCTGAAGAGTTATATAAGGTAATTAATAATTTTATAATTTATATTCTCATTTGGAAATCATCTTTACAAGTATATATTTTTCGTTGTCATCTCCGCAGTTCAATTGACCCGTTTTCTCTAAATTGTTTACTGTAGCCTTTAATTTCTTCCTTTATTACACAGTGATCAACGAAAGCTGCATTTACAACGAGATACTTAGTATTTCCACCTCATGTAGTAGAAGGGGTATCGTCCTTTAGTATTTGAGAAAGTTTAGATCGGTTGTCAAAGCTGGAGTCAACACAAAAATTGTTTGGCTGTAGGAGTCAGTGGGGTTCGAAACTATACATTATGGCCCAGAATCGAGCTTCTTACGTTTGAGCCATTTCCACTGCTATAATTTGCTTATAGTAGATTAAAAGTGGTAAAATTTAAACATTTATATTATATTACCAGTTGCATGGTTTGGCTCTCATTAAATCTATGCTAAAGACGGGTTTTTGCTGAAGGTTGAAAAAATATACGTTTCATTATTTTAACATTCATAGGAATTCCAAGATGAATCTGAAAATTATTAAAGATCTATTAATTGATAATATATACAAAGTTAAATTAAAACAAATAGGTATATGTAACCACTATCTATAGATATACATGATTAACAATAAATTAAAAATGCAATTTAGTTTAGGGTATATAAGCATCGTTTCAGAAAAGCAGCTATATTTCTTCAGAACACCAGTTTCGCAAGTTGGGTTATGACATTTTCTTCTCTGTGGCACTTTTAATCAATAAATTAGTCACAGCAGCTGTATCTTTAATTAAAACAGTAAATACCAAAGCGGGTTTGCGATCCAATTAGATATTGCGAACTTTTCGTATTGATATTCAAAAGCTCTTTAACTGCGATTAAATTCGCAATTCAAAGGAAGAGCGTTCAACGAAACGTTCTTGGTAATATTGCAACTAATTGCGAAAAATCACAGTTCTACATAACCCGATGCATAATAAGCTCCGGCTGCTGCTGAATTCCCCGCTGGTTGTTTTTAAGAAACCTTGCCCCTAGTTAGGGTACTTACCAAACTTTGCGTTCGGTTCCACTCTGCCCGAGTTTCAAACAGTGCTCGACCAGAAATTTTAAATAAACGAAAATGCAGCCAATGCTACGGCGGTTACTAAACTGTTCAATTTGTAATTGTAGAAACTGGGTGTAGCTGTAATTAATTCTCAGCAGTTGATATTTTAATTTAACCGAGATTTTTGTGTTTGCGCTAGAATTCAGGCATAAATGCGCAAATGCTCCCAATTAATTTCTGTGTTCGAATCGATTATGTAAAAGAAATTGCTTGTGATTAGTCTATCCAATTGTAGAGGCAATTGTGCTGTTAAATTAGTTATTGCGGCTTCAAACTAGCAATCCCCACAATATAATTTGAATTGGACTACAGGCAGGCGCACTTAGTTGTAAAAAATTCATTCTAAAACGCCGAAACCGTTTTAATCAATGAAGTGGTGGGGTTTCTTTAAATTCTTTTCCAGATCTTTGACAAAACAACATGGTTAGTGTAATTCATAGCTTCATAGTTCTTGAATCTATATATTGTTAGTCAATCTGATAGAATGTGACAATCGTTATCTTGGCAACTCAGAAACTATCTATCGTCCACTTTTAAAATATACTCGTAATCAACTGAGGGTAACATTCTTTCAAGCTTTGATTCTCCTCGGCTGCAGCTGAATGATCGAACCGAAATAAATCATCCCTACGCGTTGTGACGTCACGTACTCTATACAAGATAATAAAACCTGGTCATTTGTTTAGCCACGGAACTCTTTCACAGAGAACCCGGTTGTCTAGCGATAATCCAGCCACAACTTGCAAAAGCATTGCTGCATTCCCCAACGGCGAAGACTCAAAACTTTGGTCCATCGAAGCGAGTACTTCACAACATGCATTCCTTAACTTAATAGAACATAACTAAATTTAGAGGCACTTTACAACATGCACTACTAAGCTAAGAAAACTGGTTCAACTTAGTTGATACAGTAATTGACTAGCTGCAGCGGATCAGAGCGTCTGTCGACAAGGTGCAGCAACGATTGCAGTTTGTCTGAAGGACCGAATACGTGGATCGAATTAAAATTTCACTAGACAACAACGTGAAATTTCCTTAAAGAATTGCCAATGAAACTGTCAATTAGCCACTTTATTCCACAGAAGTGCATCACCCAAATCACTGTGGCACGGGCAACCTCGCACTCTCTGTACTGATTTTTATGTACAGCATCTAAATACACAAAATGGTCAACAACTTTGCAGTTTCGTATTTTCTGTGTTTGGGACGATTACGAGTATTTAACCCCCGGTTAATGATAATAGCTTTATAACCTGTGTCTTAGCATAATTAATTTGAAGGCCGAATTGTGTGCTGTTTATTTCTAAATTATTAATAGGGGCTTTAGTTTTAGCAACAATAAATCTGATCAATATGTCTTTTAGATAAATACTGAGTACCTGTATTGCAGTGACATGCATACGCAGTCTAGAAGTAAAGCGCTCCGAGTTCCGTGGTCCACTCTGTGTATTTGATGTTAATTTTCTGATTGAAGTGTGCATGTAGGTGAATGGAACTTTGACAATTAATTAGTGAGCGAAAAGTAAGTAATTAATATATTTCAAACGCCATAACTTACGTAGTAGCGATAAATCTAACAAATTTCCTTCATAAATTTTGTATGTGTGGATCTGTGAAACTGGCATAATAAAAATGAATTAATAGTACAGTTTAATACCCAATATATTACCATTTATAAAATAGTATCGTCAACAATGCTATTGCTTTTATGATTTATGTTTGATAATTACCAGTTTGTCAAATAAACCTTGAAAATCACAGAATAGATAGACAATGCTGATAAATCGGTTGCATTCCTATAATCGATAAATATATTTCTTATTGGATACATCAAATGTAGACCTAGGCTTGTAGCTTTATTAGTTAATTTCGATAAGCAATAGATTACAAACAATACTGGAGATACACTTAGTAAAATGCTAGCGTGGGCTTAGAATATGAAGTGGCTCTTGTAATAGTAAGGAGACAATAAACTAGAACGTTGTAATAGAAGAAACAAAACGTAAATTATTTACTGGCGTCTATCATGATACACTAACTTAAACGTAACCTACTACACCTTACAGAATCTAGATTGACTCTCAAGGTAGGCCATGAAAGTTGCTTTGTTGGTATTTGATTTCACCGTATTGGCGATATGTGGAAAGAAGTACTTGTCAAACATACAAAGTTTGGTTATATTTTTAATGACAAGTAATCAGTAGCGGTGGGTAGAGGGATGTCGTTTGACAGTGACTAACATCATATGACAGATTCTTTGCGTTTAATGAATGAAAATTGCTGTTGCCGTTGATTTTGTTAATTCTGTTATTGTGTTATTACTACTGTTATTGTTGTTCAACTCAACATCGCGATTTTCGTAATCCTATTTAACATTCAAGAACTGATAATGATCCATATCACAATATTGATTTATTGTGTCATTTAGCTTAAATAAAGTTAACAATTTAATGTCAATATGATAAACCGTGAAACCAAAAGCAAAATCGCCCTGTAAATTAAGAAACCAACAAAATTAAAGAGAGATAAATTTGTATTGCAATAAGGAAACAAAACATGAAACTATATAATTGATAATTTAACATAAAACAGAATATTAGCATAGAAATGCAAAAGAACAAGAAGGAATTGCTAAACAAAACGTGTCCTAACAAAAATAATAGCAGGATGAACTAAGTGCGAAGATATAGAATGTAAAAATATGTAGGAAGTATAAGACTAGGGCGAATAGAAAATCAAAACTAGAACCAACTGAAGCACAACAGTTAAAGGACATTTCAAACAACTTTTGATCAAAGCCCGACACGAGTTTATTAGACAAGGCGGAAGAAAAGGTAATGAAAAGTAAGTGCAGCTACTGTAACAACTAGTGCAGACTACTGCAGAAGTGGAAAGGAAACTCAGGAAAGAAGCAGAAGGATTTATCAGAACGGTAAAAGTGTAATACTGTAGATTGTTCCAATATACAGGTTGTCCGAAATCAGTTTTGAACATAGGAAATTAATGAGTGCGACAAGGAAAACATAAACAAAATGAGTAGCAGGACAAAGACAGAACGTAATCATGGCTAGCTACATTTTTAAACTAAAATTAAGTCAATGAAACAAACACAAATATTTTAGCTGTTGTTAAGGGTATAAAGTGAGGTTTAAATATACTATTGTTTACTATTCACATAATTATTTTAATTATTTAAACCTCACTTTATACTCTTGATGACAGATAAAATATTTGACAAAAGTGTTTTTGTTTCATTAACTTAATTTTAGTTTAAAAATTTAGCTAGCCATGATTACGTTCTCTCTTTGTCCTGCTACTCATTTTGTTTATGACTTCCTTGTCGCACTCATTAATTTCCTATGTTCAAAACGGATTTCGGACAATCTGTATAGCGATTATAGTGAGATTTCTGTTCTATCTATTGAGAATAATACGGAAAAGTAATTTAAAAAGTGTGGGAACAAATATCAAAGCATTAAAGCAGAGCAGCAATGTGGTAGAGCTGGCAGATCTTGTATGAATCACATATTCACATTAACTCACATTATTGGGAAAGAAGAAACAACTAGAAGGGGTTTGCCTAGTAATTAATGACTTGACAAAAGCATACAATATGTTAAACGATGGAAATAATATGGACAAATCCCTATTGCAAATCAGTGCAAGGCGTATTGCCTACATTGTTCAAAATATACTCAATGCTAGTGCAAAAGGGAAAGAAAAATATAGAAAACTGATAATACAGTTCTCATTAAGTGATTATACCAAAAGACGAAAAGAACGGTGTAACAGTAAGTGAGGTTTAGCCCATCAAGTGAATATTTTAAATTTGATCATGCCTCGTACAGTTTAATGTTTGAGTAATTATTTGCAATTACCTCAGCTGGCGGCTATGAAAGATCACTATTTACAAAAATGTATTTGCCCCATTCCTGTTGAATTCTCGAGCTGTAAATGACTTCAAATAATGCACAAAGAAGGTCAGGTTGTTTAGACAAATGTGTTGAATTTAAGACACATTTCAAATTATACATATTCTTCTTTTTATTATTATTATGTTAGGCCGGCTGCCACAAAGCTGTAGTTATATGAGCTCTCTTTGCTCGTAGGCCAGGTAGATATCTAGCCTTGCCCGTTGAAATAAAGAAATCATATAATGGAAAATTAGATTAAATCATCAAATAACGTACTTGCGATATAGCTTGTTGCTACTCGAATGTACGTTCACCACATATAGAAGAATGTCAAAATAGAACGCTAAAGTAAAATGTCTGCAAACAGCGCTACTATTAAAAATGGTTTGGGCCGTTATTGTTCACAGCCGATTCTGCTTAAATTCGAGTACATTAAGTCCGTACAATTCGCGTAGGTAGATGCATTTCTTAAGCGTGGATTCTCCCATAGCTGTAGCGATGATTTATCGCTTTATTGTCTATATTTCCTGTAGATATCAGATTACCTTTAGATCCTCAAAGTTGCACTGGATTACGTCATCCAACCCTCGAATGACGTGATGCTGGAAATTGTCTTGGATGGAAAACCCTTCAAGGGCTGCTAAAGTTGTGTCTCCAAAATAGAAACAAGTGGTGAAAATGCGTTCATTTCAAATGTAAACGCCGGCTTACCGCACTTTTACTGGTATATAGTAATTATTTATTGCACCTTTCTATTTATTTCGCCTAAAGGCGGGTTTGCACAATGCACTTTTGGGCCGCAGATACGGACGCTTCTAGCTGGAGATGGTCTGCGATTAACATTATAAGCAAAAGATGCCTCCAAGCTGAGAATTTCCTTCGTCCCGCGGGCAGGCTTGGAAGTGCGTTTATCGCTGCCCACGCGAAATCAATCTCGCAATGCATTCACTAAACAGCACAGCGTCGGCTCCACGGCCATTCGATTATATTATATACACTGTTAATTTACGATAACGAAACATAGAAAGTACAAATTGGCTATGTGTTTGCAGTATGAAAATAAGCTGTATAAGTAAGGAATGCCAAGGCTTCTTTTAACGTGCTATAAATTACTAGGAAATTGAATTTAGAGTACTTGAGTTTGGGATTAGAGCAGTAGAGAACTAAGAGGGGTTGGAGATTATTAGGTCCAGTTACCGATATTTTGCGGGACAAACAAGCAACACAGAAAACAGAGAAGCACACATATACAACAATGACAGAAAGCAAATTGCTACATAGTTGTGAGGCATAGACGATGAGTGAGAGAAGCAAAGAGCAGTTGAAGCATTAGAAGTGAATGTTCACAGATCAGCTAGGATTTCGAAAATTGAAGACATCAGAAATTAAAAGATACGAGATATAAAAAAAAATCAAAAATTATATTAGAGGCAATAAAAGACAGCAGTTCGCACATTTTCTTCAACTAAAGATAATATAAGAAAACAGTATCCATCTAGAAGTAACGAAGTGATATTACGAAACTGCGAAAAAATACAAATAACCAAACTAATAGACAACACCATCTAGATATCATTCAAACGGTATGTTTGTAGATCGGCAAAGATAGAGAAATTTTCCTAATATCACAAAAGGCCTGCAAACATCATATAATTAGAAAAATTAAGACAATTAATTTGGCCATACGACTTTTAAAACTATTAAATCAATAAATACACAATAGATCAGTTAAATATGTAAATCTTGATCACATTGTAATATACACCTCGATCCTCTTACTACTATGTAAAGTATGATCAAAAATTATTTTCATCTAGTATGGCTATGGAATAGTTCCTAATTTATGAATGCAACTATGTTTATACTTAAATGTCAAACGTGACATTTGATTTTTAAGGAAGATATACCATGAGATAAAAAAATGATTCTGAGCAGGCCTTGATATGTGTTATACGTTTGGCAGCACTGAAGTGTATTGTCAGTCTATGTCAAAGTCGAGATTTGCAGGTTAAGTTTTACGTCAGTCTGTGTCAACCAACAAAAAAAAACCTAACGTTTTAATCTCGAATTTGACATAGACTGACAATACACTTCAGTACTGCCAAACGTATAACACATATCAAGGCCTGCTCAGAATCATTTTTTTATCTCATGGTATAATAGTTGCATTAATAAATTATTGACTATTCCATAGCCCTACTAGATGAAAATAAATTTTGATCATACTATATATTTAGTTTTCGAAACCTGCTCCCGTCATCTTCTACCCATCGCCATCAGATTTGTTACAGGGCAACTCAAAGGAGTGACAAGACGGCTGAACGTGAATAGGTTTAAAATGTGAAAGATGCTGCATGACAACAACCAGTCTCGGCGACTGATATAGTGCCTTACACTACTCTAGAATTATATATGTAAGAAGATGATGGAGACCAACAGAAGCGGCTTTTGCGTTTAGGGAGAAGACCTTTGTCTGAAAATTACCCCGAAAGATCCAAAAGGTTCCCCCGACTTGAACACTTGATGGAGGAAATGCATCTCAACAACCAGTCTTTGGAGTCACAATCAAACGCACCAGTAGAATAGAACACGTAAAAAAATAATTCTACTGCCCAGCAGTAAGCGATTTTAACTTACACTCTCTTGAGCTGTAATGATCATCAGGATTCACAAATGTTTAATGTCCACAAATAGGTAACGAATGTCAAACGTGTGTGGTAGAGAAACTGATACTATATGCGATAAACTTCTACAATCGATATAGCATTTTACTGTATTTGTTGAATAGGAACAATCGGTATATAGACTGCTCGGCTACAACGTAAAATTACAGATGTGTGAAGCAAAACCTTTTGATGTTTTTAAAAATGTAGATAACAAAGAAAAAGTACAAAAGACAGCGTCTGCTCAAACTCACCTAGTTTTTGAACATATGGCATTTTGTATCCATAAAAGGACAGTACGGTTGTGAATAAATGTATAATGGCAGGCGTGTAGTAATTGTTAATAAATTTCAAATTGTTAAACAAATTATGCTTCAGTTATACTCATGTTGCCAATATATACATAGTTGAATGACTACCTACTAAGAAACAATATCACTACTTACATGGCATTTTTATAAATGTTATTGACAGTTACACTTCGAAAACCTTCAATGTGTGAGCAGAGGAGATGAACTGGATATTTGTCAAAGTGCCAACGTTTCGACGATCTATCGATTAGCCTGTTACGATTCGAAAGCACAGCTTAATACATTTTCGCTTGAGTTTTCCCCCGATCCGACAATCTAGAACGTCGACATTCGTTTCGAGTTACCTAATTGGTTTAGCAACCTTTGAGTTAAAGAACGAGATGCTCTTGTTTATAAAATACGAGTACACAGTTTGGAGGTGGGGAATATCTTCTCGGCCACCATTTTCTTTCTCGTAAATCCAGATAATTCTTCTCACTCATGCTTTTGATGCTGTGTGACGTATTCGTACGAGACTTTTTGTTTGTGTTATGCCAAGTGCGAATATCTACTGTCGAAACTGTAGTTACATGAGCAGTCATGGATTTGTTGTTGTATCATCGCACTGATCACTTTTGAATATGGTAGCTTTCTTTTGAAGCAAAATACTAACAGACGATCCACAATGTGAGGTTTATAATTATCTCCACGTGGGCTAATACGCCGTCAAATTTGTTTAAAGGACCTTTTACCCCTTATTTTTTCTCTGTTGTCCCACTTATCTCTCACTTTTCCACTACTGTTGTACTCATCATATGGTAGATGTTCTAGTTAGTGAGGGCGAGAGCGAGGTTCCAACATTTGCCAACGAATAAAGAGCCCAGAGTGTAAGAATTAATATTAGATTTCTCTGATTTTTTGATATCCAGCAAATCAGCAGCGCTTTCTAGGGAAATTTTTAGTTTGCAGAATTTCGCATGTTGTAGAAAATTACTCGCAGCTGGCCTAAAGTGTTCAACTCTTTATTTGACCGTTTGTGTGATATAAACCTTTCCAATACGTATTATGTTATTAATTGTAGCAGGAATAGTGAACGTTCTAACATGATTATATTTAGTCGTATGCGTTATATGGTTATAGCGAATACTGTCTTGAAGACAACCGCTAATATTATTAATTCTCTTTATATTAATAATAATAATAAATCGTTTATTCCACATATTAAATTTAAACAAAAAAAATACATTTCTTGTCTGTGCCTAACTAAATCACAAGGATACAGTTCAAAAAAGAATGTTTTGTTCTTCCACTATACCCTTGAATCAATGCATTCTCAAAAAAGTATTGATACATGCCTACTCTTAATAGAACATCTAAACTAAATTAAATTCTATTTCGATGTATCAGGGAGAGTACAAGTATGTATATAACAATGATAATTGTTACCCCATTCAAGAAAAGAAAGAAAGAACAAGAGGCAAAGAGAATGAATATTATTGGTTAAATAAGAGAAACTGGCGTAATTTATGTTAAAATATCAACAATGAAGCATATTTTATGTCATAATTTAGGTTATTATAAACTTTAGATATATTATATGGAAATCCACCTTCATATAGACTTGTTCGGAGTAGGGGCGGAGTGATTGTTTCTTTAAATCTTAAATTGGGTTGTTTTTCAATTATTAATTTTGTGGTATGAGCAGGACGTCGACAACAGTTTTCTATTCTTCATGTTTAGCCATTTTAAATGAACAAGTTTATGTGATACGTGGTCATATTTTCTAATACCATATATAAGCTTTATGAAAGCATTTTGAACTCTCTGAATTCTTTGAACGCTGTCATAGGAAATTAAAGGCCCATACACTTCAGCACAGTACAAAAACTGAGACAGAACCAACGTGTCACATAACATAGTTTTAATTTTATTTGATAGGCTATGACGATGAGGAAAAATAAGCCTGATATTTATGTAGGCGCGTTTTATACAATTAGAAACCTGCGTTATAAATTTAAATGTTTTATCCATCACCAAGCCGAGATTCCTAGCTTCATCCTTAATCGGTATAGGTGTGCCATTAATTGAAAGGTTAATGATTTCCCTTATCAGAGATATTTTGTGCGCATTACCAAAGAGAAGAATGACCGATTTAGATGGATTAATATGCAGTGCATGATTTCACGAGACTGCAGACATATAATTTATGTCGCGTTGTATGTCTTGCAGGGCTTGGATAGCATTATCAAAATTGAAGGAGTGATAAAGTTGGGTGTCGTCTGCGTACATATGTATTTTAGAAGTTTATAGTGGGTTACAGAAGCTGTGAGTGTAGATGGTGAATAACAGGGTTCCCAGTATAGAACCTTGCGGAACACCCTGTGCTACAACTCTCCAATCAGATAAACCGCTAGACAACCTTACTCTTTGAAAACGATCAGACAAATAGCTTCGAAACAAGGCTAAGGCATCAGGTGAAAGTCCTGTATGTTTTAAGATAGCCAGAAGAATATTATGACTGATAGTGTAAAATGCCTTACTGAAGTCTAGTAGAATAAAAATACTAATTTTATTTTGGTCTGTGGCTCCAAGTAAGTCATCTGTAATGTTCATGAGTGCAGTTGCACAGCTATGTCCCGATCTGAATCCCGACTGACATTCTGGAAGAATATGGTGCTTATTTAGATAATGCCTTACCTGTATGTTGATTACTTTTTCAATGATTTTTGATAACGTCGGAAGAATACTAATTGGCCTTAGATGTTTATAATCAGTAGGATTTGAAATCTTAGGTAAAGGGATTACAACAGCTTTTTTCCAGTCCTTTGGGAAAGTATTGTTAAGAAGACAGTACCTAATTAATAGTATGAGTTAAATATGGGAGAATTATTGGGCAGCAATATTTAATTATGGCAATATTGATTTGATCAAATCCAGAAGAATTACTTTTTATAGTAGAAATTACTTTGGCAACATCGGCAACATTAGCTGAAGAAAAAATAAAAGGTTCGTTACTATCATGTTTATCAGCTATCACAATATTACTAACGCCATCTGGTAGGCTGTCTACAAAAAAATTATTTATTTCGTTTATTTGTTGTAAATTGAGGGAAATTTAATTTTGTTTAGAGGTCAATATATTGAGTTTTTTTAGTTCCTTCCACGTATCTTTAGATTGGGCATTTCCAAATTTATATTCCATATAAGCGCGTTTTTCGAGTTTAATCGTCCGAGTAGCAAGGTTGCGTAGAGATTTATAATAATTCCAATGGCTAGCAATTTTGGTTCTTTTAAACCCGCACAATGCTTTATCTCAAAGTTTCATAAGTAACCTAGTATTATCTGATAACCAAGGGACACGCCTCTTATTAACTCTAATATTATTTAAGGCTGGCGTTTGGCTTATGTTGAAATAATAGGGACAGATTGATACATAGGAATCACGTATTATCGATTCACACGCGTCGTATGAAGTTAAACAAGATTGCATTTCAAAGACGAATGTTGGCTGATCGGCGTAAGCTATTTTATAAATGGTAACAGATTCGCTTGCGCTGTAAAATTGTATTCAAAATATCGACGCTTTTGTAGGCATTTTTCATTTGTATTTCTGTCATCCAACAGTAAAATTTACTTGTGAAAAATAGAAAACAGAAACTTGAAAATAACTTACAGATAGATACGATTTTTGATCTTTCATTGAAGACCTCAGTGAACTATTTCTGAAGTTTAATTATTGATAGTACGTGATTCCTATATAAATTCAAGCTGTTGTCATTTAGGGCGAATATTACAACGCCAAATGTCGGTTATCGGTGCTGTTTTTGCAGACACCTGATAAATTTCCACATAAATAGCGTATAGATAGTGTAGGCATTGTAAGACAGATGTCGTATTGTCGTTACAAACCAAGGTTGTGAACATGGCACGAACTGCGTTAAATTTAGGACGTGGATATAGTCCCGTACGTGGGACCCGAAAATAAAATTTCAAGTCCCGCACGGGCGCAGTTTTATCACGCGTTTGCGGGGTTCATGTCCTATGGTACGGGATTGCTAATTATTCGTTAGAATCCCGACATACTTTCATACACTTTTGCACTCTAATTTCTAAAATGTTATTAGGTAGAGACGTAGGTAAATGAATATTTTAAGTTATTTAATAAAAACCGATTGCGAAACCGATAATAATTTAATAGAAAGCTACTGGATAGAATGAGCAACAAAATATATGTTGTTACCTTTTTACCTATATATTAATAAGAATTTTACACTAACAAATGCCTTTAATAAATCAGTATTGTGTGATCTTCCATAAAATACAAGATACAGTATTGATTTGCAGTAATTTTGGAGGCTCTTTAATTTTTCCTTTCTTTCTATCTTGGTAAACCAATAGCTGTTAGCGATCTTCCTCTAGGCCTACCTCGAGATTTTATTGCTTCCTAAAAATATGTGATTACTAAAATCTAAGAAATGTCCGTAAAAGTAAATGCTTATATCAAGAGATCCAAAAAAAAAACTGTTCCTCAACGGGCTGTGGAAATTCAACGTATGAATAATATGTTGGTGACACTGTACGTCAATGTCAAATTCGAGGTTATCAGGTTAGGTTTTCCGTCAGTTATGACACAAAATGACGCAAATCCTAACCTGCTAACCTCGAATTTGACATTGACGTACAGTGTCACCAACATATTATTCATACGTTGAACTTCCACAGCCCTCTGAGGAACAGTTTTTTTTATCTCTCGATATATAACATACCGGCAAACAAATGTTATGTAAACATGATCCATCATCAACAATTTCTAAATAATTCATATCACAAACGATTTCTTCTATTGTCTCTACAGAATGGGATTAATCGAATTATAGAATATTGTTAACATTTTCTTCGCTCATAATGTCTACCAAATTTTTTGGTGCTTTGGCAATCATGTTCTACTACTATATCATTATTATTACTGCAATAATCGTGTTCTACAAATCCTTCGTTAAATACCAAATTTTGGTGTTTTGGCAATTACTATATACGTCGTTTTGAAAATTAATAATTTCAACTTTCTCGTGAATGCAAAGTATTTTATAACATAATACTTTAATGTTGAGTTTGAGATACTGTATAACTTGGGGCAGTGATTTTTAGCATTGTCAAGAGTTTTGAAATTTCGCTTCTAAAATTGTACTTTATTCTGTTTTTCATGTAACATTATGGCTTCATTTAATTCTTCATAACTGTTAAAGGCATCGTTTATCTTTAATTCATATGAAGTTGCCATTATCGATCAATAACGTTAATAGCAGACGATAATATTAATTAATATACATCGATGAACAGAACAGGTGACCGACACACTACAAGAACGGGGAACGGATAAGAGTACAGGAGGAAAGACCGCGCAAACGCGTGATAAAACTCCGCCCGTGCGGTACTTTAAATTTTATTTTCAGGTCCCACGTGCGGGATTATATCCACGTTTTGCAATGCAGTGGGAAATGCGAAATTTACAATACGGTAAATCGCGAATACGAGTGACAGTGAATGATTATTAGAGCCCGGATTTATAGCTGTTTTGCTATACGTAATAATTAATAGCTGAACAGAAATGTTTAGAATGAAATATGAATTATGAAGAATATTTATTTTTAGGTTGAAAAAGAATGTTTTTCCGCAACCGTCTTAAAAGTCATTACTACTAAAATCTGTCATTAAAGTAGACGTTTCTCTTACTTTTATAACAGTTATATTATAGAGTTGTTGGAAACCAATTTGCTTTACATTGTCACAAACTCACAGTCTCTTATAAAAATATTATACAGTGTGGTACAAAAGTCTGGAACACCTAAAGTATTTATTTATTTATTTATTTACAATTTTTCGAGTTGCACACAGGACGTACCCAGTTAAGCAACTTCAATTAGCAAATGAAAACAGGAAAAAAGATTTAACAACCCAAGAGAAAGAAAATTATATGATGGGATCAAAAGTTTAACAAAAAAAAAACAACATAACAATCATAGTTCAGTAGTTTGTAAAAAATAAGTATAACAGGTGTTCCGCCCCGATCACCCAACCGCAAGTTAAGAATTGTCAAGTGACCATGTCTTAATTAAAAATATGACTTACATTTAACTTGCGATCGGGCCCTCGCAGCCGCACGGGAGCGAAAGAATACCAATCATCTGCTAGTGCACCTTATATGTTTCTTAATTGTAATGCATTAAATACATGGTTTTGACTTGCTTCTTAATGGCTGGTAGTTCGTCTTTAAAAACATTTATCTCAACATTGATCAAATTCAATGTACGAGACATTCTGTTTAGTGGTGAATTTAAGCTGAAATTTGTTCTTGAATAACACTGCTGAAAAAGTGAGTTGTTTCTTAAATTACGACTTGGAATATGTACATTTACCAGATTTAACAAAGACGGGGAATCTATTTGTGATTTCAAAATCTTACAAAAAATTATAACATCAGATAACGATCTTCTGTCTTTTAGAGTAAGAATATTAAAATATTTACAGGAAGACAAATAAGTAGTACACGTATTGGGGCTCTTTCTTGTTAAATAGGTTATAATGCATTTGAATTTTTTCGAGTCTATTAATATATATTGCACAATGCGGGTTCCAGATAGAACTACAATAGCTCAGATTTGAGTGAACATACGCATTGTACAGCATAACAATAGCTTTGGAATTGGTAAAAAATGTAGTTGTTCTGATTATAAAACCAAGTAATTTATTAGCTTTTCTGCAAATAACATCGATATGTGTGTCAAACAACATTTTTGTATCTAAAGTCATTCCTAAGTCTTTCACAGATTCTGTTTTTGAGAGTATATTGAGTCCGATAGTATAGGGAAAAGAAACATGATTTATGTTTCTAGTAAAGGATATCTGACAACATTTAGAATAATTTAAAGTTAATTTATTAGTAATGCAATAGCTGTTAAGTCTTTGAAGATCTGAATTAAGCTTTTCGCAGTCAGCTTGATTTTTTATCTGAAGAAATATCTTTAAATCGTCGGCGTATAATAAAATTTCGCTATATTTAAAACAAAGATTAATATCATTAATATATAATATAAATAGCAATGGTCCGAGATGCGAACCTTGTGGAACGCCAGAAGAAGTTTGAAAAATTTTTGAAAGATAGCCATTAACTGAGACTGCCTGGGAACGATTCCTAATATAGGAGCATAACCACCTCAGTAGAACACCATGTATACCGGCCCCAGACAGTTTTTTAATCAAAATATTATGATTTATTTTACCAAACGCTTTACTGAAGTCGGTATACACGGAATCCACCTGACAGCGAGCCTCCATAGATTTCAGAATGTAGTTGGAATATAGTAATAGTATCTTGCAAAATCCTGTTTTGTGGCAAAACCGCTTGAAGGAGTCAAAAAGCATTGTAAATTTGCTATCTTTTGAAATACTCTAGAACTATATACAGTGGCGTACACCAGCAGGGTCAATTGGGGCATTTTTTTTAATGATAACCCCTATTTTTTGTTCGAGGAAGTGGAAGAGGACATAGTTTTGAGTATTGTAGTATAAAATTTTTATGAAGTTGAATAAAGAAGTTTTCGAGAAAAATGCAAATGAAGCAAGATGTTTCAGGTGTTCCAGACTTTTTTACCACACTGTATAGTCGTACAATATGCAGCATTATGGAAACGATAATGAAGATTATTAAACATAAAAAAATCATTTTTAACCTGACTTGTTCAGCTGCTGTACGCGTTAATCGTTACTTTTGATTGTTTAGTTACAAAACCGTATTTTTTAAATAACTAAAATATTTTATAATATTAATTTTAATCAAAATTACTATTGATTTCTAACTTTGATACGGCCCTGTCGCTGGATGCGCGCCTCTAAAAAGCATTATTTTATAGATGTTTTATAAGGATCACTTAAATAGTTTAATTATCACGTTCAACACAAAACTGTTGAATGTAGATATGCAATGTATAAATAAAACAATTTAAAAAATAATTTGCTTGATAGTATCTTGTAATGCTTAAATAATCTATTATAAAGTGGTCATCTCATTTCCAGTGTGTTAATATTTGAATAATAATTTACTGTTGAACTAATGTCAGTGACTATTTCCCGCATCTCCTATTATCCAATCAAACGCTATAATTTTCCAAAATTCAACCAATCACGTGTTTTTATAGTGGCAAAAAATCAAAATTTTTCCTTGAAATTTTATCAGTTTCTTTTACCACTTGTATCCATGGAAACCACCAAATATGTTGTTTTAAGCAATGTGGCATTTGAAAAACGTCATTAAACTGTCATTGTGAATCAGTATAAATGTCATATTCATTCTATACTGATACAAAATGAACCCATATCTGGGAAATACTCCACGAAATGTGTTTCGGGCTCATGATTTTGCTCGGAACACGTTTCACTCAAGATTTGTTGTTTTTTGGCAATGCCCTCAACAAAATAACTTTGACAAATTCCCTCATCTATCTAGTTAGTTTGTCTTGTGACATTGCCAAAACAAGAAACTTTCGGAAAAAATTTTCACCGGCAAAATCATTCGCCCTTAATACATTATTACTGACACTTTAATGCATACACTAAAAATCCCATAAGACGAGGATTTTTTTGTCACTATGACAGCGGCAAAAGTTACCCCTAACTTTTCCAGCGACAAAACGGAACCTAACTTTTAAAACGGTCTAATTCTAAAATAATTTTTGCCTTGTTTGTTAATTTAGTAACTTCTAAATTACCTAATATGTAAATTAAATATGTATTCATTAAATTGTCGTACCGAATTACACTCAAGCTTTTTTTTTATCGAAGTAAACTTAACATTTATAATTCGAGTTTCCTTGCTTTTAGGCAATTCAACTCAAAAAACTGCCAGAAAAAATTACTTGTCCTTCGGACTCGTAATTTTTTCGGAGGCAGTTTTTTTCGTTAAATTGCCAAGCAAGAAATTCTCATTAAAATGTCAAGTTTACTTCGACAAAAAAAAGCTCTCGTGTAATTATAAGTGATAAAAATTCAGTCATTAAAATAAGTACATTTTGGCTTAAATATCATGAATCTGGGAAGTATATAGCTGGTTGAAGAAGAGAAATTATAACTCTGTATCAAAGAGCATTCTTTGCCTGTATAGTGTATATGCTAGGATACTTTACTCTCGCTCAGGAGACCCGTGTTCATTCTCGCTACCGAAAACTTTTTTTAAAATTGAATTGTAGTTTATATCTTCACGTACAATTATTACAAATAAATGTTATTATTACAAACAATAATGTAACAGATTAGTTTTTTACGTAATACGTATGTACTTTCTTGCTTAATTTACTACTAATGTACTTATTGAATGTTGTATTCATATATTATAGCATATATCCGTTTCCACCACGGGGGGGGGGGGGGGTGGAATTTTAGAGATCCTCCCATTTTATTCTATGAAATATTTAGAAATTCGTGAAAACACAGTTTACCCCTTTTCACCCCTTAGGGGTAAAATTTCGAAAAATTATTTCAGTCAGTCTTATACTGAAATGAACCCAGAGCGAAAAAAATTATTCTAACCCCCTACCCCTTTTCGGTTTTCCGTTTGTACCGCGTTAGTGGTGAAATTTAAAAAAACTCTAAAACCCTTTTCTCAAGATTTGAAAAACACATCTATATACCAAAAAAAGAATGCTCTTAACAGTCTAACTTAACAATCACAGGAGATACAAGGAGTTCTATACTTCACCCCGAATGCAGATTCGAACTTTAAGGGTTGATTAGGGCAAAATCCCGAAATGAGTTTTTAGACATTTGCATTGGATACTTATGCAAGCAAACACCAAGTCGATATTTTACAGGGTCTAAGAGATACTGACGAATTCGTGAAAACACAGTTGACCCCTTTTCACCCCTTTAAGAGTAATTTTTTCAAAAAATAATTCAAAATGTTAATTACTTCGTTACATTTTTTATTATTTACCGACAATTAGTATTTTTTAGAAATGTAAATTGGATAAAGAAAAATCTCATTTAGACAACTGTAAGAAAACATTTACAGGATTTTTGTAACAGTAATTCATTAACAGGGCTAGATTAGAGTTTCTAGAAGCCATTTAAATAGATATCAATTAGAATTGAAAAATATTTCTCTTAAAAAGCGCCTTGCATAAAAACGGAAAAATTCTGCAAACATACTACTTTTCGGTAAATGATAAAAAATTTAAAGAAGAAATTAACATTTTATATTATTTTTTCCACTTATAAATCTTTAGTCTTCAATAAAAATTTTTAATTTTAATATTAAGTCTTGGTATGTGAAATTTTGAAAAATATTTAAACATTTCAAAAATTAATAATTAGCTAAAGTTATTAAAAAATAGGACTTTTCTGACCTGAAATTGTTTAGTTAGCTAAAAATAACACTCTAAAAAAATCTGATTGAAATCTTACTTAATTTCCTAAAAATAGCACTTTTTGGATTTTGACAATTTCGGAAAACTCCATTTTCTAAATAAGTAAAAATCACTCGGTATATATGATAGGGGCTAAATAGGTTTTTAGAAGAGCACAAATTATTGACATAAAAAGTGTTTTTGAAAAATTAAAATAACTTTTTTCCCATATTAGGCCGACTTTTTGGCGGTCACTGTACATAATAGATTCAGAATTTGGCTAGAATCAGTAAAATATCACTTGGTTTCTGTTTATTCTAACTACATTTCACAGATTTCGCCAAGAAGCATAAAGCACCGGATTCAAGGTAAAATGAGGTTTCGATAATACACACATACAAAGACCATGAAGCATATTTTACTTAAAATCACATAATAATCTTTAAATTATCTGCACCGGCAAAAACATCTGGCAATGTTTTTGACCCACATCTGCTTTGAGCACAGCTGCTCAGCAGAGAAACAAACCCTTGCATAAGTTGAATAGCGAGGTAGAAATTTTACAGCGGAAAATTCGAGTGCGTCTATATTAATACAGATACCAGCACCACACAACACGATAAAGAAAGAGGGAAGATTGGTGAATTTTCTTCGTTTCAATCCCCAGCCTTAACAGAGCATGTTTATTTAGCACGGTTAAAACATTAGAATTAAAAAAGCCCACCTTATCATTTACGTTGTTAAAATAAAATATATTTTGCCAGGGAATTAATCTCAAATCATTATGAAATAAGTGTATATTGAAACCGCTAAAAGATCTTACTGTTTTATAAGTTGCAGGATGTCGTGTATTTTCAATCGCTAAATGACAAAAAATTGTTTCATGGTCGAAGAATTTTAAACTATCAATACCTGCATGTGTGACCATGGCACTGTCAGACGTGAAGATAAGGTCCAACAAGGACTTAATTCGCGTAGCTTCAGTGATAAGTTGTTTGCAGTTTAAAATATCAATAATGTATTTAAATACTTACTGTCTGCTTCATTAGATTCAAGTAAATTAATGTTGATATCGCCAAGACAAATAAGGCTACCACTTATAAAAGACAGTTGTGTGGAGGTTCGCTCAAGCTCATCACAAAACCATTTATAGTTTTGCCTTGGTGATTTATATACAGCACCTATTGCTATTTTTTATGATAATTGTAAGCATAACCCAAAGCTGTTGAACTACTTCAGCATTAACATTAATTAAAGATATATCCAGTGACTCTTTATAATAAATACAAACACCCGCACCCCTTCCTCGATCAAGCCGTGATAAATTGTACCCTTCTATACGAATTATATCATCACCAATAGAATTATTAAGCCAAGTTTCGCTTATTGCAATAACATCATATTCAGTTTCTTGAATGAAATCTTTCAGTAAATCTATTTTAGAAACGAGGGAACAGATATTAATGTGAGAGATTTTTATATAATTATTCGGTATTAGAATATAAAACTAAAAAACAAGTATATACATATCCGCATCCAATTCTAACTATAAAAAAATATGTATAAACAATTTACTTCTAGCTATAGGTATAAATTGTACCTTATACTGATTTAAAAACAAAATCAACAAAAACGTATCAGCTGTACTCCAGACTATACTGTAGCCATAAATAACGCGAAAATGAGTCCCATTATTTATCGGACAGATTTTTAACAGACGAATTTAACTTTATACTATACTATATACTATTAAATCCTTGTGTTGAAATAGGCCAGTTTAATTGTAATTTTTGCTTGAGCTATGGTTCAGGCTTTTCGTGCAGGGTTCTTATTATTTTGTTTGATTGATACCTGCTCGTTCCTTCCAATCACACTGTATATTAACTGACATGACAGCGATTCATTTTTTGGGTTTGTTTTATGATCACGAATTCAGCTTCCTTTATGCCTTTCGCCGTTATTAATGTGAGTTTATACATTAGTGTCATTGTTAAACGCATTCCTCATGTGTGACATTAGCCGATGCTGATTTTTTTGGATATTTGTCATCTCCTCATGGGATGTCTTTCGATACAGCTCATTTACTCCCGGTGGTTCGAAGCGGAGTGAATCACTGTAAGTTACTGAACCTGCCGCCTTTCTTTTGGACCATTTAATTCACTTGTAGGTATATCTGTTACGTTCCCATGCTCAAGACTCCTCTCCGACATTCAATTTGAACCGGTTACGAGTATTACGACGTTGCTTTCGAGCATTTTGGTTAATGTTGGGAATGTTTAATAATAATTAATAAAACAACAATGAAGACGTTGAATATTCAACTTTTGTGTTTGAATAGAGTTTGCACATTGAAATGCATTCCTAAAATGGTTTAGATTGTATTAGATACACTTACCCTCATTTAATCTTTGCCGTAATACCTGAACGATAAAGTAAAATTAACTTATTTGGTCGTACAGTTAGAATGCTACATTTGTGTATAGTTTCAGTGCATCCCGTAAAGGCATATCATAAATTGTAAATATGTTCAGGGACTCGAAATAAGCGAAAAGTTCATAAGGACTTATAGTCTCCGATCCATTGTTATGGACATACAAGACATTGTTTTTTCAGTAACAGCTCAATTTAGTAGTGCTAGCGTGGCTCACGCGTTATTCAATCTTTTAGAGCATGTGCTACTCATAGTGCGACGTTATTCTTGATTTATGCACGATAGGGCACCTGCATTTACATGATAAAATTACTGCTGTGTAGTGTTACTGAAAAAACAAAATATATTGTATCTTCATAACAAGGGATTGGAGACTATAAGCCCATACAAACTTGTTGGCTTATTTTAATTCCTTGAACATATTTTCAAATTTACTAGATACCCTGTATATAAAATATGTACGAAACGAGATAACAACCTTTAAATGCTGAACAGTAGGTTCAACTTCAGAATAATACTGACAGATAGATAATCAGGTATTTAACAACGAAAGAAACACATTAAACAAGTTCAGCAAGGTATAACATCCTGAATGCAAAAACCACCCCCGTTTCACTGAATTTTGGGCACTAATAAAAGCTCATGGTGGGGCTAACCTTTGCCCCTTCAGCCCGCCCCGAGCAAACAACTTAATTCGTAGTAATGGCATTTGTTTGTATCAACAATGGCACACTTGGGTCGGCACGCTTGATGACGGAAAGCCAATTTGAGTATAATTTTCAGCATTACAATGTGTATAATTGCGGGGCGGTTGTATATGCTTTCAAATGCGCTTCGGCGAGTTATTAAACCAGGAAGTTTGCAATAGGCACTACAAGTCTTATTAATGCCTCAGTGGCTCTTAAGGTTTTTTCCTTGCCAACTAAATGCTTCGTTAAATTGCATTTGGAACTTGATATTCAAGCCTAACTTCAAAAGTGCAGCTTAGCCGGTTTGCTCAGCTTTGTGGGAACTTATTCGCCCTGAAGCAACTGCAGCAGAACTCGGTTAATGAAATTACGTGAATACGATCCGCTCCTAAAACGCGACTTATTAAGCTACCGTTACGCAGCGCTTAGAAAGAGTTTATCGGATTTATATTAAAAGTGCTTGTAACTGACAGTTCTTGTTAGAGAAATTATCTCAACTGAATGTGGTCTTATCATACCTGGCTATTATTTATATATTAGCTTATTGCTGCTCTGGACATTAAATAAAGCACCGAAGTAATTTAATAAACTAGTTGAATTCTGCGATATACAGTGAGAAGAATATTAATTTCATAATAAGAGTTAATGCGAACGCGATGTAAGATTTGAGGGAGCGAAAATACGGAAGTTAAAACGATTATTTGGACACGAAAGCATTCGGTGCTGTTACATCTCATACTACTTCAAAGATCCAAATGTGAGTTGGGGCTAGTTGGAAAGAGCATGGACCAACGCTCATCGTACTGGCTTACAGGTGTGTAAAGCTGAGATGGGTTTGTAGAAAATTGGATGTTCGCATAAACAGGGGGGAGGGGGATTTCAAATTTTGGTTTTTGACAGTATATCGATGAATCCGTGGGTTTTTAAGAATTTTGCTGCTCAGGTAGATTTGGGGGTTGCAAAATGGTATAAACGTTATAACAATTATCAGAACAACCTTAAATTCAATATTTATGTGAAATTTGCTGTTTGGAGACTTTCTACGGGTCGATTGTATCTTTTAAAAATTTTGGGATGTATCAATTTTGCGGTCCACGTGGATTTGGGGGTTGTAAGCTGGGGAACACGTTATAATTATTAGAAAAACCTTAAAATCAATATTTTCGTAAAATTCGCTGTTTGAGACTTTCCACTACTGGATTGTATTTTCTATGACGATTTTTTTGTTATTTTCTCAATTTGTGAATAAGGAAAATATGCAATTTTGTTTGATTTTGGCACTTTATGAACTTGTCAGTTTGCAAGTAAATATTAAATAACCTGATACTAACGGAACGTCTTATTGTATTTTTCTCTAACATGAATAATATTTCTTGGGGTTACGATCATTGCCGTGCTGCACTTGTTGGCAGACAGTGGTAAAGTGGTAGACGGCTACTGGCAGGGTTGGGATGTTAGTGTCAGCTGTTTGTACTAAAACTTAATGCTCAAAGTAGAAAAAATTGGTAGGGACTATCTTTATATATATAATTCTTCTGTACGTGTGTATGTGACTGAACTCCTCCTAAACGGCTGGACCGATTTTGATGAAATTTTTTGTGTGTATTTGAGTGGGTCCCTGAATGGTTTAGATTCACAATTGGACCCGGTAGGTGGCGCTGCAATCGGGTTCTAGGAATTTTTTGATTTTTTTTTGACAAATTTCTTTTTTAATTTTTTTTAAAGATATCTCGCATATCAGAACATATAACCCTAAAATTTCACCCCCCACCAACCCTCAATATTTTTTAAAATAAAAAAAATCAAAAATTCGAAAATCGAAAAAACTTTGCTGAACCTGATAATAGCAGGCAAACCAACGTTCGGGCAGGACAACGTCTGTCGGGTTCCCCATAATTTCACCCCCCCACCGCCCCGCAATATTTTTTAAAATGAAAATCTTTATATATATAATTTTTCTGTACATGTGTATGTGACTGAACTCCTAAACAGCTGAACCGATTTTGATGAATTTTTGTGTGTGTTTGAGTGAGCCCCCTGGATGGTTTATATTCACAATTGAACCTGGTAGGTGGCGCTGCAATCGGGTTCTAGGACTTTCTTTTTTATTTTTTGACGATTTTTTAAAATTTCTTTTAAAATTACTCGCATATCAGAACATATAACCCCAAAATTTTACCCCCCCCCACTTCCAATATTTTTTAAAATGAAAAAAATCGAAAATTCGAATATCGAAAAAACGTTTGCTGAACCCGCTAATACCAGGCAAACCAACGTTCGGGCAGGACAACGTCTGTCCGGTCCGCTACCCCTTAGGGGGTGAAATGGGGTAAATAAGCCTAAACAATTGATATGGGTGTCGTTATTGAGGTTTTTTGGGACGTTGATTGCGAAAATGGCATTTACTCCAAGACGATGGACATGACATAAAATTAAAACTATAGTGGTGAAACAGGGTTTCAGAGACAAATTATTTTTGGGCAGAACAACGTTTGCCGGGCCAGCTAGTAAAAATATAAATACATATACATATGTTTCTGTATGGAAAACTGAAAGTTGGTTTAGACAATGCAAAAGCTTCCCAAACAACAAATCCTTTTAATGTGTATATTTTGAACAATTAACACAAAACTATCGAATAAACAATTCAAAGATCTATTCGTATCTAAACCGTTTTTGACACTGCCCCGTTCTTCCTAATAGAAGCAGTAAGATATTTGTTATTAAAGCACATTTTATGAGTAAACAAAATAAACTATGAACAATAATATGTGGAGCCGCCGAGCGGATGGCTTGCAATTCTCAGAACTCCTTCAAATCAGCTAACAAATGCAATAATGAATGACTCATATATGCAGTACATCTTCTAAAGTTACATAAAAAATTGAATGTAATATCGAGTTCAACATCTGTATCTTAATTACAGATTAATATTAAATTGTACAAGATGCTGAGAAGGTTCAAAATTGTAGGATGTACGTATTATTTATTAATGATCTGCTATGCAGTATAACTTCGTAGTAACTTTTCGAATGGCGTATAATAAACAATAATAATAAAGATGCGAAAAGTTATAAAACTTTTTTTATTTCTATCCTTTGTAAATTTTTAAATTTTTCCGAATTTTAAGAGAGCCTTGAAAATTGGTCAAGTTCATTTTCAATGGATTAACGAAGGTTGGCAAATTGCAACTTCTGTAAATTTTTATACAGTGCTGTTCATTGTTGAATTTTTAAAACTGTTTCAGTCTTTTGTCTACTTATGATTTGAATGTAACAGCACCAGAAGTTGAAATTAATTCCAAGAACTATGACCGTTGCTGATCCATTGCCGGGCAGTGCTATAAAATTAACCACAAGGAAGCGAGATTTATTGTATTCTATTATCTTCAACATTATATGTATGTAGTGCAAACTGGTAATATAAATAAATCATAAAGACTTTTCTTATGAAAAAAAAAAACCTATACCAGTTAAACACTTGAAACACAATTAAAGTTTACACAAATTTCTTCCAGCATTAAATAAATTGGAAAAATTAAATGATATTTCACTTGCTGTATTTGGTTAGCAGTTGTCCCCTGGAAAGCGGAACATACCACAGGAAGGAGGTATTAATGCCGGCTCAAATATAATCAAATACATTTATCAAAATGTGAACATGGAAGACAATATTGGATTGCTCACTTGGAAGCGTGATAATGTGTCAGATAGAAGATACCTGTAGAGATATTATACATACATTATATTGTGACAAACTAATAGTAATGGAGAATGTAATGCATACGATTTGTAACTAACATAAATCAGTTTTAGGGTCGTAATTTGTGTACAGGGTGTAAATAATTTTGACGACAAAGTTACATGTAATAACATTCTCTGTAAAGTCGAAATCTTAATACTAAAATATGCCTTGACGAGAGGTAGACAAAAAACCATTTCTGTTCTAAATATTTGGATGTATTTAGCGCAAAAATGATACATTACCTGAGATAGTAGATTACATAACAAGCGTGGAAAGTGCCATATTTCACACGAGCGGGCGAGTTGCGCAAGAGGCGTAGCCGAGTGCAGTAATCACGCGAATGTAGGAAAGATACTTTCCAGCGAGTTTTGTACACTATTTTTCCTACGACCAGAAAAAATCTAGGTAGATGTCTAGTTTGGAACAATTTATAATTTCATAATAAATACACTAAAAGTAAGAATAATGAACATTTTGTTTGTAATAATTATTAATTACGAATAACGAATATTTTTCCACGACCGGGAGTAGAAGTCGGTTTCTATAACATCAAAATTGTGACAGAAGTAAAACATTTACTCCCTAGAGACAAAATAAGACAAAAATTTCCCTAGGGAGTGTTCAATATGACTGAGACAACAATTATGTCAAATTCGAGGTTATCAGGTTAGGTTTTGCGTCAGTTTTGACACAAACTGACGCAAAACCTAACCTGCTAACCTCGAATTTGACATAATTGTGAGCTCTTGTCATAATGACTTACAGTGCCATCAACTTTGGGATTTACCATAGGCTACTAATTTAAAAATAATTGTAACTAAAATGTCAATAAATGACGTTTAAAAAACGGATTTTTCGTTTTAAATCTTCCTGCAACGTGAAAAAAATAGTATATGCAACTCGAAGAGAATGCTATTTTGCTTCAGTGACTCTCGAGTCAGAAATTGCACCTCAGCAAAATAACGCATTTCTCTCCCTCATTGCATAATCTACTATTTATTAGTTTTTGGTGTTACTGTAAAAGTTTATATTGATTGTGTTATTGTTGCAATTGGTAAAATGCAATAGAGGATCCAACATTTCGGTAGTTAGTTTATGAAAGGTTTTTCTGTTGTATGTTACTAATGCTGTTTTTGTTTTGTGTGTAATGGTCAGAATCCGATAGGAGTGAATCAGTGTGTGACTGTGATGTTTGTGGATCATTTTATAAACGAGATGGTTGTGGATCATAGCCAGAGTATAGGATTTGCAAATTATGACTCGAATGAGATGGTTGTACACTGTACAGGTTGACGGGATTCTTTTAATGCACTTGTAGACGGTCCATCGTTCATAGAATTTGAAATTTTATTGGCAATATTAATTTTATTGGTTAATGATTCGTCGATGTAGGTTTCAGCAACAGAGGTGGACTTCCACTCACCATGCCCCATAAGTGTTGTAAGGTCGCCTCCTGCATAGACTATTGTGGCCGAAGATCGGTTAAAGCAATGACCGTTGTATAGATTGGGATCTTTAAGATGCAAGTAGGTATATCGCATTCACGATCTTTTCTCAACAGAAGAAGCCATGATATGCCTTTATTAGGTTGCTTGCAGGTCTTTTTGAAAAAAGTCAAACTTAGCAAGACGTAAACTTCAAATATTTCATTTCAAATATTTTGTTTTGTAATATTATTCAAAATTCAAAAAAAAAATAAACGCAACCATAAAAGCAGCTATAAAGAAGACTTATAACAGCTACGAAAAAAACAGGAACTTGGAGAAAAAGCAAATTATAAACAGAATCACTGATATTTTTGGGGTAAATATTTAACATGTGATTTTTCATATTTTGTTAATCGCGACTTATTTAGGTTTCAGATTGGATGGTAAGAGCAATTTTGAAAGGAAGGCCTAACAATTTAAAAACTTCTATTTCTGGAAAACGGTCAAAAACTGACAAATTCACAAATTATATTTTTAGAGAATATTTGCAGCGACTGATTTGCCACTATACTTCGAAAAATGAATATTTTACTTTAAATACATTATTAGCGGAAGCGAAAGCAAATTTGGAATTTACAGGGGGAAGAACTACTTTATTCAAAATTATCAAATCAATAGGTTACAAACATAAAAAAGTTGATGGATGCAAAATTTTATGTGAATCGAAACATGTCGTTGCAGCCAAAATTAAATTTCTATGAAGATATTTGCAGTTTCAAAATTCTAGTGAAAACGTGGTCTTCTTGTACTTTGACGAAACGTGGATCTACCAGAATGGGTCTTCGATTCGTCAATGGTTACATGAAACAGATTTGAAAAGTAACCCAGCCAAAATTAAAAGTGAGGGGAAACGTTTTACGGTTTTGACTTGCTACTCGACTTTGCTAACAATGATAAATACTATCATAAAACAATGGATAGAGATTTTTTTTTTTAATGGGTGGTTAATCAGCTCATTCCTGCATTGGCCAAGCTGCAAGGTAAATGTGTGGTGGTAATGGACAATGCACCGTATCATTCGGTGCAGTTGGACAAACTACCCACATTTTTAAGTAAGAACGGGCAAATGCAGGAATGGTTGGTTAAACAAGGGATGAAATTTGGATCAATATTAACAAAAAAAGGATTGTGGGAATTAGTGAAACCTTTATTAGCAGACAAACAAAAACGTTCCCTGACCGACGAAACTTTGATAGAGCACGGTTATGAAGTTCTTAGGTTGCCCCGTACCAGTCAGTTTAACCCGATTGAAATGGCTTGGGGACAATGTAAAGGCTTCTATAATAAGCACATAAATTCCCAGCCTTCATCTAAAGATAGGGTTTCGAATTTATGGTGTGAAGCTCTATGAAAATGTACCCCCGACATGTGGCATAATTATTGTAATCATTGTGCAAAACTAATTTCGGAAGACTGGGCAAAACATATGGGATTGAAAATGTTCCTCCGTTCATTATTTCACTAGGAGAATCAGATTCGGAATCAGCTAGTAATTATGAACCTGAAAGTACTACCTGGAGAATTGACACATGAAACTGTGTTTTAAAGAATTAATAATCAGGCAATATTAGCTTGACAAATCACATTTTACCGAAAATTAAATACAGAAATGTATAATTATAATAATTTTTCATTTAAACGTTAGAACAAATTTGTACTGTGAAGCATATTGAAATTTTATATAAAAAAATCGTTATTACAACATGTCTTTACTAATAAATTTATTTTAAAACTTTCAAATAGATTAGAAAATACTAAATGAACAGCACAGTGTTTGTAAACTTCAGTAAACTTTTATAAAAAAATAATTTTAGTAAACGTATTTCCAGAACTATTTTCAGAATTGGAAAACAAGAAGTGATCCTAGTAAATTCTGTAAACGTAATATAGAATTTGAAAAGAAACATCAACGATTTGCCAGGATTTGTTTATATAGAAGAGCAATTAAATGGCAACAGTGAAGCTCTTTCAAAATCATAACCTGAAATTGAATATGACATAACCTACTTCTATCATAGCTATCTATTACTTTTCTTCTTCTTCTTCTTCTCATCATCATTCCACCTCGATCTATTCTGCGCTATGTTCTGCCAGTTGAAACCGAGCGTTTTCTTCATATCATCCGTCCAACGCGTTTGAGGTCCTCCAGTCAGTTTTTTCTGGCCCCATGGTCTCCAATTGAGTAACATTTTTGTCCATCTGTCTTGCGATCTTGCTACATGGCCTGCCCATTCCCACTTCTGCTTCCCTATTCGCTCCAGTATGTCGTCCACTTTTGATACACTATGTAGCCATGTATTTCTCTTTTTGCCTTTTATAGTTACTCCCATCATTTTGCGTTTCATAGCTTTTTGTGTGACAGCCATTTTCCCGACAATTGGTTTGTTATTCTCCTTAGCATAGAATTTTCGGCTTAGACCGCGTAGTATTTGTATATGAACACCCAGCATTTTCTGGCTTAATGTGTTGTTTGAGTATCTTGAGAACGAGGATACTTAGGCAGATTTGGCCGTTTTGCTGTTTGTGCATCCATATTCACTAACGTTTCGCAAGACCTTGCAGCTTGCATCATCAGAGTGAAAGTCGCACTAAGTGCTCGACTTCACAAGGTGCAAGGCACATTAAGCCAGAAAATTACTGGGTGTTCATATACAAATACTACGCGGTCTAAGCCGAAATTCTATGCTAAGGAGAATAATTCGAGTAACCGCGAAAGCCTCAAACAGTACATAATTGGTTTGTTGAAGGCCCAAGTTCCTGTTCCGCACAATAGCAATACTTCCTATGCATTCATTAAAGGTCTTGGCTTTTAGTTTTTATGGAATATTCATCTTCACCATGTAACCCAATTTTCCGCACGCCATCCATTCCAGTTTAAAACGTCTATTTAGTTCAGCTTTTAAATTATCTTTCCCCATCCTGATTTTCTGTCCAAAATAAATATATTATTCAACCTTCTCTATATCTGTGTTGTTAAGCGTTATTTGAGCGTTATCCTGAACTTTATCATAATTTTTGTTTTGCTTATATTTATTTCGAAGCTTCCTTCTCTAGAAACATCACTTAGTTCATTCAACATTGTTTGTAGCTCTTCCGGGGATTCTGCTATTATACCGATGCCATCGGCGAAACGCAGATGATTAAGCGTTGCTCCAGAAACGTTTATTCTTTCTTTGCTCCAGTTGAGTTTTTTAAATATGTCCTCTAAAGCCGTGTTAAAAAGCTTTGGAGAAATCGGGTCTCCCTGCCTTATACCTCAATGAATATTGACATTTTCTGTGGGATCATGTAACCGTACAGTTAACGTAGGGTTAGCTATAGATGTTTTTAATTAGAGCTGTGTATCTATGATCAATTCTTGCGTTGGCTAGAGAATCTAATATGGCCCAATTTTCAATGCTGTCAAAAGCTTTCTCATAATCGACTAAGGCTAGCCAGAGCGGTAACTGGTATTCCGTAATTTTTTTTATCAGAATGCGAATTGCTTGTAGGTGGTCATTACAACTAAAATTCTTTCGGAATCCGGCCTGTTCTTTAGGTTTGTAAAAGTCGAACTTATTGGTCAAACGATTGGTTATTATTCTTGTGAATAGCTTGTAAATGTGGGATAGCTAGCTTATTGGCTTATAATTATCTAAATTTGATGTATGGGTAGTTCTCATATAATAGGACAATTCCAAAATTATTTTAAAAAAATTTTTTTGGATTGTATCATCCAAGTTTGATGTTTACATATTAGCAACATTTATGTAGTAGCTATATCTACTTTGGGCGACGTAGATAGTTACTTGTGAGAAAGTTGTAGTGGTTTTTCTGGTTATGTCTAATAAGATTCGTCATTTCGGTAATGCGTCGTTTGCGTCTCTTGTGATAGCGGCAATCAACCCATGGTGACGTGTGTACACGTATTCTGAGACCTACTTTTGTAGTTTATCGAAAAAAATCCATAAATTGACTGTCTATTGGTTGGACCATGTGGCTGACTGAAAATACTGTTTAATAGCTAGAAAAAAGTAGTAAAAGTGAGTTGATTTCAACTTGGCCCTTAGATCATTTGCCATTGGGCAATATTTTGCTCATTATATTATTGTATTATGTAGCCAGTCTTATTTTTGTAAGTTTAAACTGTTCTGTGATTACAAATTTAATATTAATTTTTATTTAATGGTGCGTTACCGAAATGATAAATGTTACCGAAATGCATTCATATTGCATATAAAAGACAACTAGGAATTGCAAAACGTAAGTTTATTGAAAAGTAAGCATATTGTAAGTTTATAAAAAATAAGTTTATAAAAAGTAATAAGTCGACATTATTTTATTTTCTTCCTGCACAAACCCTGCACAGAAACTGCGATCCGTCTTCCTGCGTGTAGTATTGTTTTGGGATACATTTGAAGTGGTAAGTACGTGAACAGGTGGCACATTTAAGACCAGAAGCGGATGCAGTTAAAGGAAATGTACAAATGAAGCATAGGCTACCAGTTTGTAATCGTTGTTTATTTGTACTGTAAATTGCAATTAAGTGTAACACTTCTGTGATATGACAGTAGTAAAAGTTGGCGCATATAATCTAAAGAAAACGTCCTATGCTTAATTTATTAAAAGGATACAGTTCCTTCCGGGCAAAAAAGTTATCTTTGAAGATTTCTTTTCGGAGTTACATGTGAAATCGACGGCTGTGTTGCTTTTAATTATTTCTACACAGGAATGTGAATTAGGTGGTTTTATAACTGTATTTGAAAGTATTTTTATTTTATTTCTAGAATCGGTTTGTGTTTGTACTGTAAATAGAAGTTAAGGGTTATATGTAATCAGGCGGTAGTAAAAAAAATAGAATAATTAATACAAGAAAAATGTCTATGTGTAGTTTCAATACTATCTAAAAGGATACAGCTTCTTCCAAGCAGAAAGCATATTTCAGAAGACTTCATTTCATAGTGTTTGCATTTAGAACCATAACTACAATCGAAACAGGATAGTTCTCTCAAAAAAATGTAAGAAGGCTTTGATTGGGACCATAATTTGGTGGACGGACATTATTTTGGGTATTGACGGAATCGTTGCAGGCATTAGTTCTTTAGCTTCGTGGATATTCTTTTCAGGTACTTCCCAAAGTAATATGGAAGAACGGGTTTTTAATGTATTGACAAATGAAGATGCTGAAGTTATATCGCGACCAGCTGATACAATATTGTCTGCAGCTCTTTTTAATGCACCGCCCACTCCGTCCATTGGTCCTTTGCCGTGGCCGCTTGCGCTATAATTCCAAGATATATTCTGGATATTATTGAAAATTGATGGTATTATTGGAAGTAAGCTATAGATATTTGATCTATTCCTGCACTGCGACGTTGGGCCGTCTGAGAAAAAATTGATGGTGTGTAAATCTGGAAGTTGTGAAGCAAGCTCTACTAGTACTTTATTTAAGTGTGCCCATACACCATGTGCCTGATGATCTAAATTGCCGCTGACAGAGCAGAAACACCTCTTGGAATTACTTGTGTAGTATACCCCAGTATGGAGTGAAAGTTGCCTTTTCGAAGCCCCAAAGTGCATCGATTGGATTTCTTTTGCATATTTAGTGATATAGTTTTCAGCAAAATCTAGCTGAAACACTACTTCATTTTCACCAATATTCTGTTTCTTATTTTGTAATTCTGTAATCTGGTGCTTCATTATGAAGACATGTTTTTGATATTCAATCAGTTTTACATTTAGCAAATTTAAAACGTCTTTGATGGTACTGCTGTTCTTCTTTTAACAGTCTTTCTTATTGTCTTTTTCGTATTTTTTATAGTTTTCTCTTCAGTTACTGATTCCCATTGTTGAAACTCAATTATTTCGTCCAAGTTTATCGACTGGCTAGATTTTATTACATATTTTCTGTTTTTGCAAGTAGAACACGTATTGAACATACATTCCCTGTTACCTACACTACAAACTATTTCTTGAATTATTCCTTCTGCTCTCTTAAATGGTATAATTCCCTTAAAAAATAGTTTTTCCCAAATCAATTCAATATCAGCATGCTTTACACAAGCGCAGGTTTCTCTATCTTGTTTCTTCGGCTGTACTACCCAGAACGGTTTAAGATGGCAAAATGTGCTGTACGCAATGCTATTTTTCTTCTCTTGAATAAAGTTCTTGTGTAACATATATAGTGGAAACAGCCAAGTTCTTCGTTGCTTCTTTACTTTGTTTTTCTTTATGTATTCTTTTTTACCTGGGCACATCTTGGAATTTTCATCTCTTTCCAGAAATTCCTTAATCTTTGAGATTCGCGCCGACATCAAAACGCTGTTACGTTCCTTCTTTTCATATTGTGTCATCTTATTACTACTAGCTGAAACCCGCGGCATATGCCGCATTTAAAATGTACGACGAATTTCATAACTTTTGTTGCACTAACCAAAGTTTTAAAAGCACGCTAGAGATTGGCAGTAAGGAAAAGTTCTAAAAAATTGTTTTTCAAATGGAAAGTCTCTGGAAAGGAAACGCTCGCCGCTGGAAGGCGTCCTAATTAATACGACGTTGTTGGAACGCAGTAAAAAAAAATTGCGGAAAGAATTGTTCTACAAGTTAAGAAAAGTGAGAGTTTTCCAGTGAATGTAAAAGTTTTACGTGAGCATGGAAGAATGACGTTGTAGCCCACGGCACATGCTGCATTTAAAGTTTTGCGCGTTAGATAGATATATTTGGTGACATTAAAAAAAAAAATTCTTTTACACACGTCTACTATGGCAAATGCTACACCAAATACATACAATATATACAGTTCACATTTAATTATATATATTTATTCCTAACTCAGTACGTAAAACATGCTTAGAGTCATGTTTTTGATAACAGTGATAAAACTTAGATTACATTTAGATTTTAGTTTATTGGCATACATGTTTAACGTCAGCGTACAAAAAATTTCCAGAATATTTTATACCACATTGAATATTATGTATCATCGGATGAAAAATTTTATTATTTGGCCTGAACGAGATCAGCTGATTAAATCAATGCCAGAATGCTTCAAGGTAGCATTTGGCAACAAGCGTTCAGTAATAATGAATTGTTTTGAGATGAGAGTGGAAAAATCAAGTAGCCTTGAAGTACAATGTACTACATGGTCTACGTACAAACAACATAATACGGTAAAGGTACTAATAGGCATCACTCCTCCTGGATCAATATCATTTGTATCACATGGATATGGTGGCAGAATAAGCGATAAAGGTCTAACAGAGGATTGTGGGATTTTAAACAATCTCTTGCCAGAAGAGATTGTATTGGCAGAGGCTTTTTAATAAAAGACTCCGTAAGACTACATATGGCCACAGTGATAACGCCTGCGTTTCTAAAAGGGAAACGGCAGCTCGATCCAAAGGATATAGAATCAACCGGGAATATAGCAAGCGTGGGGTAGTGCAAGTATATTGTTACAATAATTATCTTAATTATATCTTTTTTTCAGAATACACGTCAAACGCGTTATTGGAGTCCTTCGTCAAAAAAATACAGTTCTTCACGAAACGATGCCCATGTTGTTCCTGGCAAAAAAAAAATTACGATGTTGCTGTGGTAGATCAGATATTAACAGTTTCTTGTGCACTCGTAAATTTATGCCCTCCTATAATTGTATAATTATGAAATAAATTGTATTAACAAAGTTAATCTAATTATTTTTACTTTAATAATAATAATAATATCTACAAAATTATTAAAATTAGTTAATTAAGGATCTAACGTTAATACTATCCACCACCATTTATTATATAATGTAAAATTATTTGATTACCTTTTTCTGCATGTGGCCAATTAATAAAAAGCAAAATTACAATATCACATAGCAAAAATTATTAAATAGTACCTATACGATAAGAAACATAAGGATATTTCAAACCTATGTAAGCTACATTAACAATCAATAAAATTACACATGCTGTCTACACAACATAAAAGAATAATTAAGTATGAAAAATAATTTTTCCTAAAAAAGGATGGATTAATAGAAGTCATTAATACACTGTTTTTGATTAATCCACTCTTTTTCATTAATTAACTGTTTTTGTGATTTTGAGGTTTTGATATTTTGCATGGAGGTTAGTTGTATTAATCAAATTTTTCACCACCAAAAAAATTTTTGTGTAATTGTAGGCATACTGAATGGTACCATTTTATTCTACATTTTCTGTCAGAACATTTTACCATTTGCTTGCCATCGTCTGGTTTCTTACAGTGACACCATAGCTGCAATCCATAATCAAAATAGGTACATAACATTGTAACATATAATTCACAAAAATACAAACCTCTTCATCATCGGTGCCTATTATGTCACTGGAAATTGAACCAACACCTATAGCTCGCATGTCCACGGGGATGTCGTCTGAACTTGAACCAGCACTCATAGATGGCATATCCATGGCGATGTCACTACAGTGCCTTTATATAGACAGTGGCGACAATACAACTAAGTCGCCGCCATATTTAGGCAAATTTCTAACGGATGTTCATTTAAATCCGTGATCAGAGTCGACTGTGATACGTGTTTTACGTTTGGCAGTACTGAAAACAGAGATTTGCAGGTTAAGATTTCCGTCAGTCTGTGTCAAATAACAAACAAAACCTAACCTATCAACCTCGAATTTGACATAGACTGACAATACACTTCAGTACTGCCAAACGTATAACACGAATCACAGGTGATTTAGCCTAAACATGGCGGCTAAAACCACGTGATCTAGGGAGCCAATCAAAAATAGGACACCCCATTGTCGCCACTGTCTATATAAAGGCACTGTAGATGTCACTAGAGAACCTGTATATAGTTAGATAAGAGTTGAGAAAACACAAACGTCAACCGCCAAATTTGATCCAAAACATGCATCATGTATGCATGCACAGAAATGCTGTTTGAAAGTCACTAGATCGTTTTATCTAAAACACCTTTCTTTAAATTTCTACTGCTGCTTCAAAGCACTCAAAGCATAGCGTGGAGTATTGTTTGTATCAGATATAAGGAACAAGTGTTAAGACACTCAAATATGTATACACATTACGTATAGCAAATATATGAACATTTCCTAAATGATGGTTTTTGCATATTAAAGCTTCGAACTGATCTTTAGTAAAAATGTTTTTGAAAGCTTTTTCGAGTTTCTCGTTTTTACTCTTTCCATTGTGTACCTAATTTCTTGCTCAGAATTACGTTATTCTTTTTTAAATTGCTAATTTGTGTTTGCGTGTGGGTTCCTAATTTTGAATGGAAAACGCAATCCTTGCTTTGGTATAGGAATTCATAAGTGGTTTGGGTAGCAGATTCCTGTTTATTGCTATTTTTGTCTTAAAAGCAAGGTTCAGCGGAAAAGTCGTCTTTAGGATGGTAGAAAATGTCATTTTCAAGTCTGGTTATATGATATGAAACTAAAGTAGGAACGACAGCACCTTTTAATTTCCTTCTGTCATCGACGAATACTTTTTCCCACTGGTTTTATTAAAATGGACTATTTTTGATATGCTGCTCTTAGATCTTGGTTTTTAGGATATTTTTTATAGAAAACCTTGTTCGGATTTGTTTTTGCAGCCAATAATACAGCAACCCGTTATTTCAGGAACTTAGATAAAAGTGCAGCTCAATATATATGTTTGCATAAAGAAGACAAAAATTACTACATTTTCAGTGACAAGTTTTGACTTAAATGAACAATTTGTCAAATTTGATTAATGGGAAACTGTTTCTAAGGCAATGAGTATTCAAATATACGACGCGCGTGATCCACCAATCACAATGAATTCCCTCGTTTTCTCAACTCTTTTGTAACTATATACAGGGACTCTAGATGTCACTAAGGTCACTAAATCACGTTAGCTACGCTAACACAGGTAGGGAAACACCATTTGACAGGTTCAAAAAACGAGTTTGTCAATGTCAAATTTACCATAGGCGCTACTAAGGGCATAAGTAATTTTTCTTATTATTAATAGGTATATCCTTCGAATGCGATGCCATAATCCTTTCTTTAGGTTGTAAGTTAGACAGATGATCGTTTTTAACCGCAATTTGAAATGCTTTTCGTCTACTGACCCTGAAACTTGAAGATCTGAAGAAATATCAAAGGTAATTTTTCACGATTACAAATCATTTGCCTAAATTATGACCTAAAGAGATGATTGTGATCTCGGATTCCCTAGTTCTCCCGACGAATTTTGTCAAAACGTATTTATATTTAATAGCATTATGGTTTTCATTTGCTGCGTTAAAGGTTGCCTGAACATCAGCATAAAAAGGTACACGCTGTTTCAAGTTCCTGAAGGTAATTTAAACTGCAATATTTAGCAATAGTTTTTAATGAATTACTTATTGCAAATTAAGGACCAAGAAATAGCATAAAACGGCAGAAGTGGTTGAAAGAAATAAATAGACCACTAGACGATATGCATCATTTACGTGTATGTGAGGTGCCGAAGTATTGGAATGCGGTGAGAGGTACACAATATTCGCTAAAGCTTTATATTCGTGAAAATTATTTTTTTAAGCTGGAAAACGTTCACAAATAATTTGTTATGTAATATTTATTTATTGCGTTCACGTTACACAACTTCAATTTATTTCTATTATAACCTATATACTGATTGGGTACGCCACTGACAAAAACGAGTTTGGTTTGACATAAATAACTCCGAGTTTCCCTACCTGTGTTAGCGTAGCTAACGTGATTTAGTGACCTTAGATGTCACTACAACTTGAATCCAAACCAGTGGTCATAGATGGCAGAACTAATGTTAGAATCTAGTAATTTCCAAGTTTTGTATTGGTAACACTTTTGACGTCTTATCATATTGACATTAAATTGTTAACATTATTTAAGCTAAACGACTCAATAAATCGGAAGCGTACTCAACATTGTGGTATGGCGCATTTCAAAACACAATTAACAACACACACAAAAATAGCGACAATAGCAATAACAAAATAACAGAATTAACAAAATCAACAGCAATTTTCACACTTTGACTTGCACAATATTGCAAGATAGTCCAGTTACATTAGACGGACAACCGCAGCATTTGCCGAAAAAATCCAAGTGAGCTGAAATTTTGCATACACCTTTATTTTGACATTACAAATAATGTCTCAAAAGTTCCCATCGATATCGCGCTTGCGTTTTGAGTTATTCAAGGTCAAATGTCACAGAAATAAGTTTTTCGCAAATATCTCGCTTTCTATGGGTCGTAAGACTTTTTTTAGTTATTACAAAAAATGAAGGCTAGGAAATTCTCTCCAAAAAAGATTATATAGCTTTTTTACATACAACTGTTAAGTAAATAACACACTATTAAGTTTTGCAGACGGGTTTTACTTCTTTTTACGATAAAGAAAGTATTGGATTCACCCCAAAAATTCGGAAATTGGGTTTTCAACAGATCTTCACATTTTAGAGTCCCCTGAACTCAAAAAACATGTTTTTGCTCATTGGTCTGTGTGTCCGTCCGTCGGTCTGTCTGCGAATAGAATAACTCATAAACGAAAAGAGGTATGGCGTTGAAACTTCATATATAAGTTTTTTGTACTATCTAAATGTGACAGCAAGCTTCTGAAGAAAGTCGCATAACCGGTGTGTATTGATGTGAGATAAGTGATTTTTCAGTTGAATACCTCTAAAATTCAACTTGAAAATCACTCATCTCAATCAATCCACATTAAAAATGTAATAAAAATGTAAAGTTTGAAAAAACTCGTTAGAGCCGTTTTTGAAACACAAGAGTAAACATCATACTTCCGGTTATGCGATTTTCTTCAAAAGCTTGCTGTCGCATTTAGATAGTACACAAAACTTATATATGAAGTTTCAACGCCATACCTTTTTTCATTTTTGAGATATTCTGTTCGCAGACAGACAGACACACAGACAGACAGACCAATAAACAAAAACACGTTTTTTTGGGTTCAGGGCACTCTGAAACGTGAAGATCTGTTGAAAATTTAATTTAGAATTTTTGGGGTGAATGCAATACTTCCTTTATCGTAAAAGGAAGTAAAACCCGTCTGCAAAACTTGACAGTGTGTTATTTACTGAACGGTTAGTTGTATGTAAAAAAGCTATATAATCTTTTTTGTAGAGAATTTCCTAGCCTTCATTTTTTGTAATAACTAAAAAAGTCATACTACCCATAGAAAGCGAAATATTTGCGAAAAACTTATTTCTGTGACCTTTGACGTTGAATAACTCAAATTGCAAGCGCCATATCGATGGGGACTTTTGAGACATTATTTGTAATGTCAAAGGTGTATGCAAAATCTCAGCTCACTTGGATTTTCTCGGCAGGCCGATCCTACTGTAGCTGGCCTAAGAGATTTTTGTAGGTATAGATTATAGTACAAAACGCCACCATAACGATGCAATAAGCGTAAAATTGTGGGTTGAAGATACGAAAAGTCTATGTGACAAGTGTCCAGTATTGTTATACCGGGTGACCATAAATATCTGCGATCTCGGTAGCCATGGAATTAGCTACTTATAAATGTTGGGATAGTATTATATTTCAATTACAATAAGTATTGGTATAGTATTCCAATCAGAAATTGGAAAGCTATTTAAAATCAGGCCAGCATTGAAAACAGTAACGCCCGTATTCATAGTCGTTCGCCAGCGGATCGCCGGCGACTCGCCAGAGTTTCGTTATGAATAGTATGTTGGCGGCACTGTACGTCTATGTCAAATTCGAGGTTAGCAGGTTATATTTTGTGTCAGTTTCTGTCAAAACTGACTGAAAACCTAACCTGATCACCTCGAATGTGACATAGACGTACAGTGCCGCCAACATACTATTCATAACGAAACTCCGGCGAGTCGCCGGCGATCCGCTGGCGAACGACTATGAATACGGGTGTAAGTCACTTCGTAATTTAATTCATAAAATTACTGTTTGATTGTAATTCAGTGACACTTTGATAATAACCTTCAAATTTGACAGATGCATTGGGAAGTTTGGAAGATATATACGCTTTTCAAAATTCTGTATGCCACTATACGGTTTTAAAAACTCAACTTGTACCTACTTAAATCATGCACAATGTTACAATGCCTTAACAAAACAGTTACATGTACAATTTGCAGACGAACTGTCATTACTTGAAAGCTGATTGACATTAGAATATTATTTACTGATTGTATGAAACCAAATTAGACATGACTTGCACTTTTCATGGTGTACTGGATTTTAAATAGCTTTCCAATTTTTGGTTGGAATACTATACCTATGTAATGTAATAAAATGTAATAAGAGGAGAATGTGCCCCGGATTCTGCAGTTTAGCCTACGACTCGATTATAAAAATCTCCTGTTCTAACTCATTACTTATTGCAATCTGTAATAATTTTTGACAGATAGGAATTTTAGTTGTCATGACATTAATGACATTTAGTTTAGTTGTATTCATCGCTTTAATAAAGCGGTGTTGATTCCAAAGGTAATGTGATATCAGATATTTATGGCCACCCGGTATAAAGAACAAGGTGTTGAAAGTGATTTAGGGCTTCTTGATATCAACGATTTTGCTTTGATAATAATGACGTCTTTTCAAATTCAACAGTTGCTACAATTTGGTTACAACAAAATAGAAGCAAATTAAAGACGTATCAAAATTTAATAAACCAACAATTGTTGAAGAAAAAAATATAATGAATGGCCTTTTGAATAAAACCAACACCTTGTTCTTTATATATATTTATATTCATCACCTAGATTTTTCATATCTTCAACTCACAATTTTACGCTTATTGCATCGTTACGGTAGCGTTTTGTACTATAATCTATACGAAAATCTCTTGCGATATTGTGCAAGTCTTTCTTCTATAAAAGTAGGATTTGTTGTGATTCCTCTTTCGTCAAGCCAGCATCACGAATATCATTTAATATGTGCTCAAAAGTTACACCTTTGCCTAAAACACACAAAAAGTTTACAGAGCGATGACAGTTGTAATATTGTTTCTTACTGCCATCCGCCAGCTATTCATCACCTAGATTTTTCATATCTTCAACCCACAATTTTATGCTTATTGCATCGTTACGGTAGCGTTTTGTACTATAATCTATACGAAAATCTCTTGCGATATTGTGCAAGTCTTTCTTCTATAAAAGTAGGATTTGTTGTGATTCCTCTTTCGTCAAGCCAGCATCACGAATATCATTTAATATGTGCTCAAAAGTTACACCTTTGCCTAAAACACACAAAAAGTTTACAGAGCGATGACAGTTGTAATATTGTTTCTTACTGCCATCCGCCAGCTATTCATCACCTAGATTTTTCATATCTTCAACCCACAATTTTATGCTTATTGCATCGTTACGGTAGCGTTTTGTACTATAATCTATACGAAAATCTCTTGCGATATTGTGCAAGTCTTTCTTCTATAAAAGTAGGATTTGTTGTGATTCCTCTTTCGTCAAGCCAGCATCACGAATATCATTTAATATGTGCTCAAAAGTTACACCTTTGCCTAAAACACACAAAAAGTTTACAGAGCGATGACAGTTGTAATATTGTTTCTTACTGCCATCCGCCAGCTATTCATCACCTAGATTTTTCATATCTTCAACCCACAATTTTACGCTTATTGCATCGTTACGGTAGCGTTTTGTACTATAATCTATACGAAAATCTCTTGCGATATTGTGCAAGTCTTTCTTCTATAAAAGTAGGATTTGTTGTGATTCCTATTTCGTCAAGCCAGCATCACGAATATCATTTAATATGTGCTCAAAAGTTACACCTTTGCCTAAAACACACAAAAAGTTTACAGAGCGATGACAGTTGTAATATTGTTTCTTACTGCCATCCGCCAGCTATTCATCACCTAGATTTTTCATATCTTCAACCCACAATTTTACGCTTATTGCATCGTTACGGTAGCGTTTTGTACTATAATCTATACGAAAATCTCTTGCGATATTGTGCAAGTCTTTCTTCTATAGAAGTAGGATTTGTTGTGATTCCTCTTTCGTCAAGCCAGCATCACGAATATCATTTAATATGTGCTCAAAAGTTACACCTTTGCCTAAAACACACAAAAAGTTTACAGAGCGATGACAGTTGTAATATTGTTTCTTACTGCCATCCGCCAGCTATTCATCACCTAGATTTTTCATATCTTCAACCCACAATTTTACGCTTATTGCATCGTTACGGTAGCGTTTTGTACTATAATCTATACGAAAATCTCTTGCGATATTGTGCAAGTCTTTCTTCTATAAAAGTAGGATTTGTTGTGATTCCTCTTTCGTCAAGCCAGCATCACGAATATCATTTAATATGTGCTCAAAAGTTACACCTTTGCCTAAAACACACAAAAAGTTTACAGAGCGATGACAGTTGTAATATTGTTTCTTACTGCCATCCGCCAGCTATTCATCACCTAGATTTTTCATATCTTCAACCCACAATTTTATGCTTATTGCATCGTTACGGTAGCGTTTTGTACTATAATCTATACGAAAATCTCTTGCGATATTGTGCAAGTCTTTCTTCTATAAAAGTAGGATTTGTTGTGATTCCTCTTTCGTCAAGCCAGCATCACGAATATCATTTAATATGTGCTCAAAAGTTACACCTTTGCCTAAAACACACAAAAAGTTTATAGAGCGATGAAAGTTGTAATATTGTTTCTTACTGACATCCGCCAGCAATTTAGATGAAGTGTGAAGCACATACGATAAAAAGTGCGTCCTTCAATTTGGTCTTTCAGTGAAAATAATAAATGTAAACTTTAACCACACTTCCAAACATAAACGGCACAGATCGGTTACGTCACCGATGGCATCGGGAGGTCGGCACCACTCGGGTCAGAATATGCAGGGTTGCCAGACTGAATGCATGCCCGTTTTAAAAATGTACTGTTGGAGGAAACGGTTTCAGAATGTACCAGATTCGTAGAATTGTACCAGGTCTGGCAACGCTGCTAATATCAAGACCACGCCCTAAATCGAACTACACATAGACCACGCGCATGCATGTTTGACCTTGGGAAGTGTTCTGCTTTATTATAGAGTTATGATTCACTTGCTTTTTATGCATCTTGTATGTGATTAATTCTTTGGCGTGTCCAACTAACTTGTACTTCCGTAATACTTCTCCGCTAAGCAGTTTCCTGATCACTTGTTTATCTTTATGACTACGTACTGTTTGTTTGTTTTCCTTCAATTATTGTTGGAGAACTTCTCCGAAGAGTAAACTTTTTCTAACAACCGTGGGTATGCGCAAACCTCTTGTCATTTTTTTGACTTTCGTGGCTGGAGAATTACTAGGCTTTGAACTAGGCGGAGTTTTTAGTCTATAAAGTCGTTTTTTTATACTTTTCTACATTTGCCCTTAGTGTTTTTATTTCATCTTGAGCTCTTGCTAATTTCTTGTATGCAGTTGTTCGATTACTCTTGACTTTCTTACGCCCTTTTCTCTGTTTTGGAAGGCCGCGAAGGACATCTTGTTCGTAAATAGGATTTAATTCTTCGTCAGATGAATTTGGAGGAGTAGCTCCGTCCAGGTATTTGATGGTTTGCCTCTGCATAGACTTGCGTTGCCTATACCGTTTGCTTGCTGCTTTCCAGTCTCTTCTTCTTTTTCTTTGTTCTTGGTCTTTTTTCGTCTTCCTGACCGATTAAATTTGCATTGAAAAATTGCTCTAATCGTTCCTGGTAAATTACCCAATCGTCCGACATGTGGAACTCTACCAAGGACCCGATTAATCCAGCCATTGTTTCTGCACTTTTTAATCACGTCACCGTGTTAAGTCTATTAAACGCGCGCACCCTTTGCACTTAGAGGACCACTTGTTTAATTTACTTTTATCCTCGTCGCCACTGTGGTGTTTATGAGGTTCAAATAAAACACAATTGTAACTTAACTACAGTTTTATTTACAACCCTCAACTTAGCCGTCGGCTTAACAATGACCGCTCGACTGCCGGCTTCCGTCTTACACCCAACACGGGTCCTTTGCCCGTTTACCTAAAACTAGCATTCTCGCCCTTATTGGTACATACTCTACAGTTCTCTTTCTTTGATGTCGCTGATGCTCTTGATTAAACCATTTTCTTTTTTGAACTTATACCTCTCCCTGTCTTTTCTTCTCTTTTCTTCCAGTTTGTCTACAGATAATTTTGATCGGTGTTTTCTTACTCGCTCCCTTGTACGCTGTTTTTCGACTTCTGGGCGTTGCTTGTTTGTCTGTTTATTTTGCACTTTCATTTTAGGCGGCTTCCGCGTCATACCGATGGAATCTCCGTCGCTAACCTTACTCTCTACTTTAGTGATGATCTTTTTAGAGTTATTAGTTGTATGTTTAACCGACTTATGTAACTTAGCAAATTCAGATTCCGTTTTTTGCTCTACTACCACAGATGAAGGTGGCTCAAGCAGAAAATTTCTTTTGCCGACATCGGTTGTTTGTTGATTTTCTTGGCTTTGCAGTTTCTGGATCTCTAATTCAATTTCCCTCTTTTTTGCCAACAGTTTTTTCAGTTCGTCAGAATTTTGGAATTTTGTTTGGCATTTCGGCTTTTGAGTAGGACCTAATTAAAAATTAAATTTACTCCACATTCCGGCGAAATATCAGTCGTACTTACCTATATGTTTATTTGATTTCTCTAACTCTAAATCACTTTCTTCTTTCGTATTTTTCACTTTCGTGCAAGATTTACTCTTATTTTCTTTCTCGTCATTCTGACGTTTCATAAATGCAGTCTCCCTATCTCTTTTTAGTCTTTCTTTGAGGGCCACACATTTTTCATCCATTTTTCACCTAACAGTAGATATTCAATTCACAATTATTACTTGTGCATCAATAGAACACTTATAAATTGTTAACACATCATTCCGGTAACAGGAAAATCATTTCGGTAACAATGCTAATACGCACATCTGTTACCGGAATGACCGTTACCGAAATGACGTATTTGTAGATAATTCAACGATTTCACCTCATGCTCTATAACCTTGGCTTTAAAATTTGGAGGTTATGTTTGTATCAGTCTTTATAACGGTTTAAATACTTTTTATAATTTGGAAAACTGAGTTTAGCACAAAAAATTTATGTTACCGAATTGACGTGTAATAAAGGTAACTCTCCGTTTTTATATTTTATTAACATTGTCACCATTAAACAAATAACAAGCGAAAACTCATCTACTACAACGTATGCTCAGTACCACAACACAACACTTAAGGACGACTAGTTCAGTATTCCATGGTTGCACAGAGTGGGTGGGAGTAATACTTGCACTGTTACCGGAATGACGCGAAACTTCGTGGACAGGCTTTGGAGTTGGATATAAAAATGATCGTGCTACCTATGGCTTTTAAACCCGTAAATTTTTAATTGTGCAGCATACTATAATTTAAAATAGCAAACAAATATTTTTTTTACGTGCTGGTGAAGTTTGGTAGAGCTTACTAACTTGTAAAATGTAGCTGAGGACAGTTACCGAAATGACGATTTCCTACTTTAATTTAAATTTCTGAACACACACAATAAAATTAGATCTAATTATCATTTAAAATATAGAGTAAGACACCATCAAGCTTAATGTAGAGCGGTCGCAGTGTGAAAATAGCGAGATATTGTCCTGTCCATCTCCATTTTACCTTGGCTGCAGTCTCGACTCATCTCTCATTTCCATACACTATCGGATTTCCTCATCTATTTTTAAATTCCACACCTAAACGACTTAAGTTCCTCTTCATCCAGTCGTATCCCATGGCTTGCTTTCTATCGTCTACCCAATAAAACTGAGATCTTCCTCTTGGTCTTCTTTTTGTCCAGGTTTTCCACTGCCGCATTTGATGTTTCCATCTATTATCAGAGAAATATGGCATTTGTCCTGCCCATCTCCATTTTAACTCGGCTGCAGTTTTGGCTCATCTCTCATTTTCATAGGCTATCGGATTTTCTCATCTATTTTTAATTTCCACACCTAAACGACTTAAGTTCTTCTTCATCCAGTCACATCCCATGACTTGCCTTCTATCGTCTGCCCAATGAAACTGAGATCTTCTTCTTGGTCTTCTTTTTGTCTAGGTTTTCCACTGCCGTATTTGATGTTTCCATCTATTTTTAGAAATATCTGGCATTTGTCCTGCCCATTTTAACTCGACTGTAGTCTTGACTGCATTTCTCAGTTTCGTACACTATCGGATTGCCCCATTTACTTCCTAATATCCGCACCTGCAAGTCTCAAGTCCTTCTCCATCTAGTCCTTTGCATTCTAACGTCTGCCCAATGAAACTAAGATCTTCCTCTTCGTCTTCTTTTTGTCTAGGTTTTCCACTAACGTATTTGATGTTTCCATCTATTTTTAGAAATATCTGGCATTTGTCCTGTCCATCTCCATTTTAACTCGGCAGCAGTCTTGACTCATCTCTCATTTTCATACACTATCGGATTTCCTCATCTATTTTTAATTTCCACACCTAATCGACTTAAGTTCGTCTTTATCCAGTCACATCCCATGACTTGCTTTCTATCGTTTGCCCAATGAAACTGAGATCTTCCTCTTGGTCTTCTTTTTGCCCAGGTTTTCCACTGCCGTGTTTGATGTTTCCATTTATTTTTAGAGATATCTGGCATTGGTCTTGCCCATCTCTATTTTAACTTTGCTTTCTATCGTCTGCCCAAGGAAACTGAGATTTTCTTCTTGGTCTTCCTTTTGTCCAAGGTTCCATCTATTTTTAGAGATATCTGGCGTTTGTCCTGTTCATCTCCATTTTAACGAGGCTGTAGCCTTGACTGTATCTCTAATTTTCGTACCATATCGCATTTCCTTATCTAGTTTAATATCCACACCTGCACGACTTAAGTCCTTCTCCATCCAGTAACTTTCCATGACGTTCTTTCTATCGTCTTCCTAATGAAACTAAGAGTTTCCTATTGGTCTTCCTTTTGTTGATTGCTGTATTTGATGATTTCATTTGTTTTATGAGATATTTTCATTTGGCCTGTCCATCTTGATTTTAACTCGGCTGTAGTCTTGACATCTACTTTTTAATGTCTACAACTGGAAGTCTTAAGTCCTTCTCCATCCAGTCGTCTCCTTTCTATTGTCTGCCCAATGAAACTGAGATTTTCCTCTTGATCTTCTGTCTAAGGTTTTCACCGCCGTATTTGATGCTGCCATCTATTTTCAGAGATATCTGGTATTTTTTTTGTCCATCTCCACCTTAACTATCGTCTGCCTAATGAAACTGAGATGATCCTCTTGATCTTCCTTTTTACAGGGTTTCCCCTACCATATTTGACGCTTCCATCTATTTTCCGATATATTGACATTGTCCAGTTCACCTTCATTTTAACTCGGCCGCAGTCTTTATTGTATCACTCATCTTCATACACTATCGGATTTCCTCATCTATTTTTAATGTCAACGCCTGCACGACTTAAATTCCTTTTCATCTAGTCATGTCCCATAACTTGCTTTCTATGGTCTGCCTAATGAAACTAAGACCTTTCTCTTGGTCTTCTTTTTGTTCAGGTTTTCCACTGCTCTATTTGATGCTTCCACCTATTTTCCGAGATATCTGGCATTTGTCCTCTCCATCTCCATTCTAATTCGGGTGGATCTCCCATTTTCGTACACTGTCCTATCTTCCCATGTACTGTTTAATGCCCACACCTACCCGACTTAAGTCCCTTTCCATCTAGTCACGTCATATGACTTGCTTGCCCACTAAAACTGAGATATTCCTCTTGGGTTTTCGTGTAATGTTTTCACCGCCGTATTTAGTGTTTCCGTCTATTTTCCGAGATATCTGGAATTTGTTTGTTCATCTCTTAACTCGGTTGAAGTTTTAACTGCATTTCTCATTTTCACACACTATTGAATCCGCTCCTTTGCTTGTCTACATTTTAATGTCTACATATGCACGTCTTAATCTTTCTTTTTCCAATCACGTCCGATAACCGGTTTTCGTCTTGGTTATTTTCTTATCCAGAGTCTCTACCTTATATTCAATTATTCCACCTATTTCCGAAGTATCTGACATTGTGTGCTATCTATTGTCATTTCAAATGGGTTGCAAGCTTGACTGAATCTTTAATTTTCGCACACTGTCGGTTCCACATATTCCTTATTCTATTTTTAATGACCAAACCTTCGCCCCGTAAGTCTTTCCTCATTCTGTCACGGGTAACTTTTCTATTGTCTGCCCAATTACATTGAGATATTCTTTTTGTTTAGGGTACTACTGCTGTATTCGCTGATTCCATCTATTGTTCGAATTACCAGACATTGTCAAATGTGTACTGACAATTTCCATGTCAACTCGAAGACGAGCTCCACTGCGTCCTTTGTTTTGGAACACTATCGGATTAACCCATTTCGTTTTATATTTTTCAAAGCCCAAACATATACGCCTTATATTCCTTTTCATCCGGCCGCGTCCAATAACTTGCTTTGTATCATAGTCATAATGAAATTGGAATCTTCTCATGGGGTCTTTTCTTTTCAGTGTCTCCACTGTTGTATTCAATGATTCCATCTATTGTCCGAATTATGCGGCATTGTGTGTTGGATTGCTGACTCGACTGCGTCTTTTATGTTGGTATTCTATCGGATCCACGGATTTCGCCTTTTTTTAATGTTCGAGCCCGCACGCTTTAAGTCCTTTTCCATCCTCACCTCCCAGATCTCGCTTTATAAGGTCTGCGCTATGAAATTCAGGCCTATCCTTTCATTTATATCACTTGGACAAGATCTCTGCTTTTTTATTCGATAATTCCATCCATTGGCCAGGTTATCTGGCATTTTTACCTTTTTCCATTTCAATTGGATTGCTGACTCGTCTGAATCTCCTTTTTAGGTCACTATCGAATTCACCCATGTAATTTTTAACTTTTTCGGTGTCAAAAATTGCAGTATTTACGTTCATATTTCTCCATGCACGTTCAATAACTTGAATTGTATCATATGCTCAATAAAATTGGGAAATTCCTCTTAGTCTTCTTCTTGCCCAGGGTCTTCACTACTGCATTCGATCATTCCATCTATTGTTCGAATTATCTAGCCTTGTATTCTGCTCACTTCTATCTCAACTAAATGGCAAGACCGACTGCATCTTTAATTTTCTGGCACTATTTGTGTCACACATTTCCGTTTTTACTTCATTTTACAATAAAGGAAGTATTGGATTCACCCCAAAAATTCGAAATTGAGTTTTCAACAGATCTTCACGTTTTAGAGTACCCTGATCCCAAAAAACCTATTTTTTTCATTGGTCTGTCTGTCTGTCTGTGTGTCTGTCTGTGTGTGTGTCTGTCTGTGTGTGTGTCTGTCTGTGAACAGAATATCTCAAAAACGGAAAGAGGTATGGCGTTGAAACTTGAAACAAATCTTTAGCTCCTGCTATTTGTTTCGCCATTTATTCATCAATTCCGGGCCAGCCTGTTTATGTTCACTTGAGTTATAACCCGCTGTATTTCAATTCATATCAAGCTTGTCCGCGCAAATGCGCTGGATTTGGTTTTTCCGAAATTCACTTGTTATCTCCTTGCACCAGCCGCCGCGGTCATTTTTCCGTCCGCGACTTCATTTTACATTTCGCTTTTGGTTGGAGCAACTTGTTCCAAGAAGGCATTTTGCGTGCTATAGCACCTCAATATTAAATTTCGTTTGCGGGCTGATGAATGGAATCAGGTATGTTTTCGCTACTTGGTTTGATATTTAATTGTAGTAATTTCCCGTTTTTTTATTAGCTCTTTCCTTGACGTTATTTTTTTCAACGTCACCTCTTAATTACCGCTTTTAAATACCGCTTTTAACGCTACGATTATCCTGGACCAATTATTCATCGCCTACATGCGACTTTTTTGTCACAACCAGGTTAGTCTCAGATATCTACGACGTTCCATCACCGTTAACCGATTTACCAGTTCTAAATTTAATTTACACGTTATAAGTTGAAAACTTAATGTAATAATTGTTTCAATTTACAATTCATAAATTTAAAGCTCCGTTTTATAAATTTAAAACATAATGTAATAATTATTCTATGATCTACATTTCACAAATTTAAAGTTTTGCTTAATGAATACGTATTAAAAATCTTGTAAAAAGTGCCCTCACGCCATTTTAATATCACTACCGAGATAACGGTTATTACATATGACCGTGGTAAGCTTATCCCTTCATTGAATTGCAATTAAATTCAATCTAAGAGCCTAAAAGAGGTTCACATATTTTCGCTGTGCGTGTCGCATTTTCAGCTCATGTATTATATTGTATTCAGACCATTTAATATTGTGATAAACAATTTAGCAACGTATTACTGATGTTGCAATCAAATATGATCTGCTAATTAAATAAACTTAATTGCTTGCTATTATCTTATTTATTTCTTGAAATCTGTGATTTCTGGCTCCCTGTGTTTTTTTGACTATTATTAAAGAAGCTTGCAGCTGATCAGCTGATGATAGAAATCTGCGACCTAAGGCCATCGACTTTGAAGCTAGCTAGGCCATTGCGGTGAGCAAGTACATTTCTGAGCTACCGTGGTGTATAAATGATAAGGGGGTTGATCTGCGATTATACTGCCATAGATTATTATTAGTAATCGATCGCAGGTTGGCTTCTTTATTGTTTCAAACTTCATACATAAGTTTTGTGTACTATGTAGATGCGACAGCAAGCTTTTGAAGAAAATCGCATAACCGGAAGTACGTGTTTACTCTTATGATTTTTAGGTTTTTTTCGATTTTTTCAGAAACGGCTTTAACGATTTTTTTAAACTTTACATTTTAATTACATTTTTAATGTGTATTGATATGAGATAGTTGATTTTCCAGCTGAATACTTCTAAAATGGGTTTCTTTTGTTTTTTCTATTTTTTTTATTAACTCCTATTTTAAATAGAACACCCGGTATATTATTACATTTTTGAATTGAGCTTAAAATTCTAGCGAAAATTTGTCTTTTGAACTAACACTCTATTTTTTACAGTTTTTGTATAATTTGTAATTTTTGAAAATTTTTGACAAATGCTTAAAAATTTAAAATAAAATTTTTAGTTAATTATAAGATCACTATAAAAGGAAGTTGTGTGCGTGTATCACACGAGATTTTATTAGTTTTTAAAGTGGAAACTTGAACGCTTTGAACCTTCTTTATCCAGGCATTGCCATAACATCTTCCATGTTGTTTGCCCTATGAAGTTGAATCTTGCTATTAGTATTCTCCTTGTTCAGAATCTCCACTCTTGTATTTGTTGATTTTTAATCATCTGGCATTGTACCTTGCTCATTGCCATTTTAATTGAATTCTAACTATGCCTACATCTTTCATTTTCGGACACTGTTTAATCCCATATTTTATTTTTTGTTTTTGAATATCCAAATATGTGGGTCCTAAGTTTTTCTTCATCCAGTCACTTCCTAACTCGCTTTATACCATCTGCCTAATTTTCTTAGGACATTCCTCTTGGTCTTCTTCTTCTCCAGGCTATCCAATGTTGTATTCGATGATTTCATTTATTGTACACATTATCTGGCATTGTGTTTTGCCCAATTCCATTTTAATTGGGTTCCAGCTTCGATTGTATCTTTAATTTTCGTACACTATTGGAGCCACTCATTTCCTTTTTTATTTTTTAGTGTCCAAGCTTGTGCCACCCAGATCCTTCTTTATCCAGTTATGTCTCATAACTTGCTTTACATCGTTCATATAACGAAGTTGAAGATTCTCTAGGTCTTCTTCTTATTCAGAGTCTCCACTGCTAAATTTGATAATGCCATCTATTGTCGAAATTGTCTGGCATCGTGTCCTGTCCATTGAAATTTCAACTGGATTACAGGCTCGGCTTCACCTTTTACTTTCGTACACCGATTCATCGATTTCGTTTCCCATTTTTTATGTCCATGTCTGCATGTTTGCACGCATTTAGTCCTTCTTCAACCAGTCACCTCTCAGAACTTGCTTTATAACGTCGGCGCAGTGCAATCTTCCTCTTAATTTCTTTTTCGGCTCGTCCTGGGTTTGCTGCCAGGAATTACCTGCTGAGAAATCGGGAGGTCTCAATATGCAAATGTATTTCTCTAAATTTCTAAAGTTTTGGATTCGGTAAGAATTATTCTTTCGATAGCACGAGGCTATGTGTTAAAACGTGAAAAATTCTAGTGAAACTAAGACAGCTAGTAATGGTAATTTGCACTTACATATAAATGAAAAGTAGAAGAACTTTGAGAAGACAACTTGTAATCTGTGTGAGGTAAGCTCTGATGGGACGATGTACATAAAAAGGCCATCGCAGCAGTTGAGCCAAGGTTATAAAAATCAATGAGCCATTTTGTAGACTAAAATATATCAGGGAAACGGGTGTTACAGCAGATTTCGTCCTTACAGCCCACAGATAATGTACGTCTAGGCCTAATATAAGAGGTCAACTTGTAAGCATTGTCCTTAGAGCCATAAGAACCAGATGACGTTATAACTTCAGTCCATGTAGAACATCATGTAAATTTTTTGCAATACTGCAGTATTCCAAACCGTTGTTATTATATGCCCGTCTGCGTCCAGGCCTCGGGTCGACTTCCTCGTTTACGTAATAGAGTTAGTTTCGCCGTTACTCCACATGAAGACCAGGTCTTTTACCAAGAACGCTAAACGGAATCGGCCTAATTTGTTTTCGTTTTGTATGAGCGATTAAGTGAAAAGTTGAAGCATTTAATGCTATTAAAAAAGAGATGCCGCCAGCGCAAAACTGCGCAGCGCCAGAGGGTTCAAAGAGGAAGCTATAAATACGTAAGTAATAAAAATCGAACGCTCCCGATAGAAAAGCTAAACATGAAAATAATCCGCGCACAACATAACGCATTTTACTATTAGCGGCGCCGTGGATGTGTTGAATTTTACAACGTTCTATGAATGGAAACGTCCGTTTTTCTGCTTCGTTTACATCGGAATCAAATTGGGCTCAGTAGGGGAGGCCGTTATGTAAAGTGTTTGAGGGAATCGTGTTTTTACCCTGGTGTATTTTTATATAAACCGACAGAAAACATGCGGCACAAATTGCTTTAAGAAATCCAGGACATATAATATCACTAAAGGAATATGGCAAATTTTATTTTGTCTTTCCGGAAAATAGATACGATGCCCTATCCTGAAAGCACTTAGCTAATTAAAACACATTGCAACCTAATTAGCTACGCAACACATCCCAGTACTTTATATATTAACAGTGTATATTGCAACTTATTATATCTGAAAAATAGTGCTCTTTCCAGTTACATCTTATAAACTGTAAATTTTTTGGGCGTAAACGTAATTTAATGAAATTTCCGTTAAAACTAATCTTTATATTTCCTGATACAAGTGCTAATGTTGCCGAAGATGCTATCTAGCAATCCACACTAGTGGCCCCATAACGACGTCCTCGAGGAATAATTCTGAAGGTGGACATTTCAGAGAAGACGATATTGGCCCTGCTTTATTTACAGTGCATTAGCAGCTCGAGAGTACTTATAAGTCCTGCATTGACTGAACTTGGAGGATTATCAAACAATATTTAGTATCTCATAAGTTTAGATCAATCTACCTCAGATCTTCGAATTTCGAAACTGAATTTCTGCTGCTCAATACAGCCACATTTGCTATAAATACATGGCTGAGTAGTTCATGTGCACAGCTTATGTAAACAATGTTAACTGTACAGTTGGGAATGAGTTTACAAGAGGAAAACGTTTTTATTTTAAATTGTTTGTAGAAAGGTCATTCTTTATCAAAGTTTTGGCTTTTTTTAAAAACTTCGACAGATTTCATTTTTTTGTTAATACCTGACAGTATTATGATTTTTGCATTGCTTAGAGCTAAAAAAATACGAGTTGCTAGTGCAAATCTGAAAATCCCATTTGTACAATTGAAGGTACAGTGGAAAAGAGATTATTAATTAATAAGTGTATAACTATCATTAAACCCATTTTCTTACTGTAAACAAACTAGAGAGAAGTTAAAGTACAAGAAAAAATATGTAGGAAGTGCAATAGAAGCAGCTAGTGGAAATAATCTATTACGTACGTTGTTCTAATTATCATGGTGTGCTCATATAGTTGGACTGCAATATTTGCATTTAGGTATAGACAAAATGTTTTAAAATATTAATATGTAACTTTAATTTCCTCCATGTCATTTACTTTTTATACACTTCTTGTGAACGTTTAGTACTTCATACTAACGAAAGCAGAACTGGACCTATATTTCTTTCCCGTCTGGTAAATTTTAATATCGTTATAACTAGAGACGGTGGAAAGCCAGTGGATATAAGAAAAACAACAAGTAATAAAAGCAATATTTGAACTAGAAAGTAAAATAGATACGCAGAAAGATAAAATGCTAATAAAAGTAATAACACTACAGGAAAGAAAGATGGACTAAAAACGGAAAATTTTCTGAACAGATAGATAGGAGTACAAGTCAAAGTAACCTAAGTGGCTAGGTGCTCAAATTATGATAATCGGAAACAAAAGCACATATGGGGTAAAAATATCTTAACGTTCCTAATAATACTGAAACAATAAACGCAAGCATTTGGTAATACAAATTACATCAATTTGCAAGTAACCGATGGCACTCGACAGCAGCGCTACTTTAGCGCCTAGTAGAGCTTTCGTGGCTTCCCCCGCTGCGTCACGACTTGTTGCGTACTATATCCACTTCTGGCTGCGTTATAAACACACTATTGATTTCTGCCCCGTTTGTGATGTTTACCCTGTATCTGTTGGGTCCTATTTTCCCCAAGGATAAAACCTGAGCTATATGCAGATTTTTACTTTTATCTGTTTTTCAGTTAAAGCAAAATAGATAAAATGTTATTCTTTTAATGTGTTGACCCTGTATACAAAGTGTATGTAATCGGTTGTACAAAAAGTGCACTGTGATATTTGTGAATGCAACTATAAGTCACTTAAAAATCAAATGTCAAATTTAACATTTAAGTATAAACATAGTTGTTTCATAAATTCGAGAATATTCCAAAGCCATACTAGATTAAAATAATGTTTGATCATACTCTACATCATAATAGTGTAGAGACAGTTCAGCTCAAATTTCTAAGATACTGTCACCACTGAAAGCTCTAATATACAATATAACTAGAATAAACTAATAATAACTTTGTAATACTTCACTATACGCCGCATAGGAAGCTGTTATCATTAAAATTATCTAAAGCAAATACGGGCGCCACCAAATTGTTTGTTCAACAACTGGATAATCTAACTTGGATTCCTTTCCTGTGATATGGCAATCGCAAGTTACATTGAAGGAAAATATACCAAAATTACATTTTTATCAGACGCAGGCTGTTTTATAAATTATAACTTGTTATAGAAACGAAAAGACATAATTAAAGCTCAATTAAAGTGATATTTATTTCCAATGCAGGCAGACGAATAATGTAACATCGTTTTCTCGTACCAAATAAATTATTGAATTTATATTATTTGAAGACATGGTAGGTAAATAATTGAGGTGATCTCGATGCCAAATTTGCGACGTGTATACGAGGCGTGCACAGCATAACTTAAGCAATTTTTAATTTCAAATGTAGGCTTAACGAACATATAAGCACAGCTTAAGGTATGTAAGAAATACGCCTGTAAGTCACCAATGCATTAATATTTTCATGTAGTGACAACAAGCACCACTTTAAACAGCTAATATTTATATAATAGCTTCTTTTTTGTTAGCCCTTATTTAATTTTCAAATCAATTATATATTTTGAATAATTATTTTAATCGAGTACTCTTATCAGGGAGGTTCGCCAATCTAGTGATCTGTTAATTCAATTTTAAATTGTATTCTTAAAATATTTGACTACTAAATGGCATTTAATGTCAACTTGACTTCTACTCCTTTTCAAACCAGGTATTGACAATTATACTTTACATTGATACACATATCAATCAATTCACCTACGTAAGTACTGTATTAAGTTCATTTTTACACTTTCTTGTACTGATTGCTATTCAAAAAGCTTTTATAAATTCTTTACACAAACCTTAAAACTTCTCTAGCTTTCACTGTAAAAATCCAACCACCAACAGCTTCCGATGTCGACAGTCTGCAACGCCTACCGTTTATTCCTCAAACAGTAACAACTATGATGGTCCGTCAACCCTCGAACTGCATCTATCCTGTCAATAACTCCTACTGTTCTTAGAATCCAGTCTCGCTCCCTTTTAAACGTCACCGTCACACCAATCGACTCTAGGTAAGTTTCAATATTATTGATGATCCAAATCTAACCTTGTTTATTCTGCAGATAGTCCTATGTTTCCAGCAATATCCAATAAAATTATCCAAATCAATCCGCTAATTATGACAACTTCCTTTCAAATGCCTGACTCGTCTTCCATGCAACCACCAATCCTAATTATATCTTGCATGTATCAATAAATCCAAATCCCATTCAAATAATATAATCTTCTGTGTTATTTATTTCCAATTCACTATATGGTACAATCTTTTCACCCATTGTATAAATTTATTTAAACGTTATACCTTCACACCCCATTAAACCATTATACCAAATAAGCCATTTATTTCAAGTTTTTATTATCAAAAGGGGGTTTTCAAAAATGTAAGTAAATTTTTTTATGAGTTATTTATGTAACTAAATAAACAAAATTTTCATTGCTGTTAGATACAATTCTTATTGCACACTTAATTATTTTTAAATTAAATGCTATTAATTCTTATCATTCTAACAAATACATTTGTCAATTGTAACCTTGGCTTGAACTTTATTAAAATTAAACTCAACCATCAAATTTGTATACTCAAATGTTATTTCATTATCAAATTACCTCACTAATGGTCTCAATTAAATTTCATTATTCATTTCAAAATTAACACCCAATTCTATCCAAACACTTCAAGATTTGATTGTAGTAATCTTCCAAATTTATTAGTTTTATATTTTTATCTTTCAACCACCTTTAGTGTATCACAACAATATATTACTAAACGGCACTATAATAAGCAAATTGTACAGACTACGAAAGCACAGTCAAAGCGAGGCCATACTCACAACCAAGTCCATAAATTGGTAATCTAGATACCCAAGTATATAAATTAGAACACAATAAAATTCAAGCTTCGTACAATGAGAATGTAAATACGTAAATTACGAAAAGTCGTGTAACAACAAGACACCATTGGCGTACAGATGTGGAGTGCTTTTGGAGAAATTATAACTCCAGGTGTACTATTCTTAGTGCTCCACTCTCCAAAGGAGGTGCAGACTTATCGAAAACCATCTAGAATGAAATAAAATGCGTAAAGACAAATTGCCAACATGGGCTCGCACGGCATGAGGTACCAAAACTGCTGTTTTGATATAAATGAGCGACAAGGTATATTTCCCAGATTTCGCAACTAAGAATTGGGAAAAAATAAAGGAACGCCGCAACCACCAAATTTCCAAACCCCTTGTAAACAAGACGAAGCCCTTTGAAGGTTTCGGTTTTTTTTGTTTCTACAAATTCTGCCGAAATGTTTATTTGAAAGACAAAAGAGAACGGATAAGATGTGTTACCACCAAAGTGCAACGAAATAGTACTAAAAACTGTAGAAAGCAAGTTCCTAAGTGACAGCGCTAGGACTCACGACGGAAATACGATTAATTTTCCAAATACTGTAGAAGACACGCCAAAATGCAATAGAAAACGCCTGAAAAGCTTAAACAGTATGAGACATCAATTGCAGCTGTGAGCTGGTAAGCTAAATAATGTAATAACAGAAATTCCCTTGTAAATAAATTCACACAAGTGGAACAAGGTCCGTCGCCCGTTTACAATCTGCTGCAGGTAAACTTGATAAATACAAAAAGAAATCCCCAACGGCATTAAGCTCCAAAACGTTACAGTACATGTATTTAGAAAAGTATGATACTTACCCCCATTACGATAAAAATCACGATGTTCAACTAGAACATAAGAGAAATGACTAACGTTTTTTTATGGATGAATTGTTAAATAACAGAATGGACTGTTCGAATCTATCCGTTATTCTCAGTCTCTACATTCCGGCACATAAAACTAAGAATATATTCCATGTACCTACTTCTCGAAAGAATTGCAGATTAAATTCGCCTATGATAAGAACAATAATAACCAGTCCAACAATATAGAGCCCAGTCACATACGAATTGGACCAAAGAAATATGCAGAACAATTATATTTTTCTGAATTAAAATGTCTTACCTAATTAAACTTTAAGAAAGACCACTAAGTATATTTGTTAATAATATGTAGCGCGTGCACTTAGTTGTCTCTGTTGAAGTTATATTCGTTTAATATATTTTAAATCAGAAACATATAATTTTATTTCATATTTCTTTGATCCAATTCATATGTGGCTGGGTTCGTACATATTCAACATTCTAAATTGTTTAGAAAAAAGTAAATAAATGTAGTCTTAGAATAACGTTTAATTGTAGCAATTTCCAAGTAACTTGAACCAGTAACAAGAATGTTTAATTTTGAACTTATACGAGTATACAGGGTGTGAATTTTAAATAGTTCACTATTGGTAGCTTTTTTATTTTTGAAGTTATAAATTAGGTTAAATGAGGAAGGTGTTAGGACCTTTTACGGGTATTACAAATCTAGAATTTAGTTATTTGTGTCATTTTCGGTGTAGTGGGAAACTGCGTCGTTTTTTAACCTTAGGGGTGGACGTAATTTAACTTTAAAAAACTATAACACATAGGTATACCCAAAATTGCTCCTAAACGTGATATTGCACTTAATATTTGTTCTTGAATTAATTAAAATTGCGATTGCCTTGCTACAATTTATATTTATAAATAATAGTGAAGTAAAATTCAGGGCGCTTTATTCCACACGGAAGAATATAGCCTGAAACGCGGCATGTCAGAGCCACCGAAATATCGCTTTTCGAAACCCAGTCATCTGGCACACCGTTAACGGCGAACTGGGTGATGTAGTTAACATCACGCCTTTGACGACTGCCTTACTTTCTCTACTTCTATACCGGTGGTTTCGGTACTCAACTTTTAATGCGACTGAGTGGGCCACCCGCCAGTTGGATTCGACTCTGTATAGTGACACCACAGCCGAGCTCTCTAACCGCTCGGACACATTGGTGTTTTATACATAATAACTAGAACTATAGTTATGTCATTTACTACGAAAATTATCAATTTCTTTTTATTAATGAATGGTGTGTTGTTTTCTTTTTTTTAATGGCACTCTTACAACGGAGAGATACTTGAATTTCCTAAGAAATTATGTAAACGTTTGGCTAAATAGTTTTCCATTACCTTTAAGAGCAAAATTTTATTTCTAATAATACGATGCACCTGCCCACAATGCGGTTTTCGTGAGGCAACATTTGAATAATATGTTTGGTAATAAGTGGATAGAAACTCATGACATGACCCTATACCATATCCACCTAGATCATCGAACATGACTCCCCTCAACTTTTTTCTGTAGGGATATGTGAAGTGAAATATAATGATGTCCAGATGCTCCAAAACAATTTTTTTCTCTGTAAGCTTTATTGGCAATCAGAATAATGAAATTATTTTATGAGCTAATGGTATCTAATCATCAAATATAACATAAAGAGGAAGACACCCATTGATGTTACCCCTATTTTATATTGTGAAATCTATCGGCCACCGTCTTTTTAGTCTTCTAGTTTCCGGTTGTTCAGTTAGAGGGACGACTGTGGCATTGGATTGTCTTTCCAGTGTGTTGTAATGTTACCTGGCTTTTTCTGTAATTACTTCTGTCACAAACGGTATATTGAGGTCGGTATGCAATGTGAGGTTCGATACGAACCATGGGGCATTATATAGTATCCTAAGTGTCTTAGATTGAAATCTCTGTATGATATCAATAGTTGACTTACAGGTACTTCCCCACAGTTCGCATCCATAAGCCGAGATAGGACGAAATATACATTTGTACAGCAGTAGTTTGTTTTCCAGTGTGAGAGCTGATCTTTTTCCTGTGAGCCAGTACACACTCTTCAGTTTTAGATACATTTCTTTTGGCTTCATTGTTACATGTGTCTTCCAAGTCAATCGTCTGTCCAAGTGCATACCCAGATGCCTGACTTCATTAGCTTGAGGTATAGTTCTGTGGTTAAGAGAAATTGTAGGGCATGTTGCGCATTTTATAGTAAAAGTCACGTGAGTTGATTCATCTTCATTGACTTTTATGCGCCATTTGGCTAGATAGACTTCTAGTAAGTTCAGGTGTTCTTGGAGGAGTTTTGATGCCATTGCTGGATCTTCATTGCAGGAGAGTATTGCTGTGTCATCAGCAAATGTCGCCAAGGTCATTTGTGGTGTTGTTGGAAGGTCATAGGTGAACAGCAAGTATAGCATAGGTCCAAGTACTTTGCCTTGTGGGATACCAGCCTTTATTTGTTTTAGTTGCGAGGTTTCGTTGCCTACTTTGGTTTGGAAGGAACGATCAGTCAAGTAGGAACGTAGCAAAAGGTAATACTTGTGTGGGAGGAGTATTTTATTTTAAAGAGTAAACCTCTGTGCCATACTTTATCGAATGCGCTTCTCACATCCAGGAACACTGCGCTGCGATAGAGTTTGGTTTCCAGTGATTTGCTTATTACATTTGTCAGCCGATGACATTGTTGAATCGTCGAGTGTTCGTTGCAGAACCCGAACTGATGATTTGGGAGCCATTCGTTTTGTAATGAACTTTCGTTTATTCGTTTTAAGGTTAGTTTCTTGAGCAACTTAGAAATTAACGGAAGTAAGCTGATGGGCCGATAGGATGCTGTTTGATTAGGAGGTTTACCAGGTTTAAGAAGAAGAATAATTTGGGAAAATTTAAGTGGTAAGGGCCAATATGTAAGTCGTACTATTCCATTGAAGAGAAGTTGTAGAAATTTGATTCCTTTCTCAGGTAGATGTTTCAAGACAATTGCTGTTATAAGGTCCCATCCCGGCGACTCTTTGTTGTTTAGACGTTTAATCTGTGTTTCGATTTATTCTTGACTGAAACTACGTTGTAGAAGAGAACTGACTCATCACAAAACATTAACTTTTGAGCAGAAGTATGCATACGATATCAATGAATTAACTTCAACAGCATTTGTCACTTTATTCACTTTATTGCATATTATTATAGATAGTAACGATACGAGTTTGATTGAACTCTGCTGCAATCGAATGAGTTTCGTTAAGTGCCATAAGCAAACACGTATTGTTCAATATTTAATCTTCATCAATACATTCTGGATTAATTTATTCTTTGTTTTGTAAAGAAGAATACGATAATGGATGTTACCGAACTGAGTGCGGTAATAAATATTGCCGCGCTGAGTGCGGTAATAAAGCTCTTAACGATACTCATATTGATTTGGTAAATAGTTTATAACAACACCGATGCAGATAAATGTTTTTACACTTTTAGTTAATTATTAGTAAAATCACTTAGTTTGTGTTACTTACTGACTGATTATGTCAAGGCAATTCTGATTTTGAAATCATAAATAAAAATTAAAAGTGACATATTATATTTTCAATTTTAGGCATACACATGTTGTTACCTTTTATAAGATATAATGATTTTACACAAAAGCTTAAATAACACACGGTGTTCTATTTAAAAATTACAAGTTGACACCATTCCTTCTTAACCGGAAGTGTCAGAAGAAAAAAAATTCGAGAACTGTAATAGTCGTTAAAGGTTCTAGCACTTTCTCTATTTAATGTAATTTGCAACTTCAAAAATAAAGGAGTTAGATACATTCAAGTTGGCACTCTGTATATAGCAAAGGGCTCGTAATTGGGCACGCCCCATTTTATTGGTGTAAATAAATAGACAAATAAGTTCTCTGGTACAAAATGATTTTCTTTTGGAGGTACGCAGTCTTTAAAAATCGTCAAAGTGATTCTCCTCAAGAAACGTATTAGTGGCGATTCTGCTACTAATACAAAAACTCAAGCTAAATTTAAGATGTTTGTTGTAATTTAGCTATTCACAAATGTTGTGCTTATAAAATCAATCTATTCCGTTGTTTGCAATTTTTGTGTAGAAGTATCTATGAGTCGTTTCTACAGCTACGCTTAAAAATGCTGTGTATTATTACATAAGTGCAGATTGCTAACGGTAATGATCATAAGTGTAATATTGTAAAATGGTATTTATTTCTTTCTTAATTGAATAATTTGGAGTTTTCAAAGTTCTTAAGAATAATTTAATATTTATCAGGTTTTCAGGGGACCAAATCTATTGAAAATCACAATGCTGACAATAAGACACAAGAAAAATCGGTAAAATCGAGACTTGAAAATGGAAGAACCTTTATAATAAGAAAAGCTGTTTACTTGTGTAAACCTTTCTTTAACAGGACTTGCTTTTAAATTTAAACAAAATCACTTCCTGCAGGCCGAAAGTATGGCCTTTGAAGTCGCAACTGTTGTAGCCAGCTTAGATTTTCCGAAATCGCGTGCAGCGTCCCGATTTGAACGGGGCCCGGAATTAATTCGCCTTCTTTAAACATAGCCGAGGAGTTGCAACTAAGCAGTTCGGAACGAAAGCTCGAAGCCGGCACTTTTAAATAGCACTTTTTGCGGAAACAAGTAGCTAGGAGGCGGGCAAACAATTTAGCATGAAATCTGGTTGATAACCGGTACAAAGAAAGAAGGGAACTTTGTGTGAACATCAAAAAGCCCGACTGTGTTTGTTTGAAGAATGGGATCAACTAAAGTGGTGTAGACGCAATGAAATCAAGCTAAAAGACGGCTCCTCGCCTGTGCTGGTAGTGACACCCATCAGCTGGAGTTTACAAAGCGCCGAAGAAGTCTTCATCTACGCTCTGCCTTTGTAAAGCCCCTCGTTTAGCAAGATATCTGTTGCGAACGAGCGGATCATTCGCGAAATTGGATCTAGAAGTGGGAGCAATTTTCTTTTTATGTCCGATTCAATAATGGGAAAAGTTATAATTAACGGCCCTATTTTGAATAACGATCGGGGCATAAGAGACTCGGAGCGAGTCGTAGACAAATCTAGAAGAAGCCGCTTTTTGGGCGAGAACTTCGCCTAATGCGCGCTGTTTATTCGGCCCTAATATCGGTTGCGCGTAATTAAATACCGGCGAGGGTTGCTCGCCCTCGCCAAAACGGCACACCTTTCTTTGATTAAATTAGCGGTTTTATTGAGTAACCACTGCTGTTGATTACTCTTTACAACTGCGCGAGTATCAAAGATAGAATAAACTATTAATAGAATGGGCTTGAACTCTGAATGGGATCGCGCCGGGTGGAAAGGTTTCAAGCAAAATGCTGCCAATTATTTCTTGAGCGGAACTCCTATTAAGGTATTATTTTCATTATTACTTCCTTTTTCGAACGAACATTTACGGCTCACGCTTTCTTGTACGTCCAAAAACTCTGCAGCGGAAAATGTTATACTTTAGTCTCTACTTTACACTTAAATTTTATTTTGTTGCTAAAGGGGCGTAGGTGCAGTACTCTATAAATATCATAAAAGTAAGATCTAACAAATATCAATCTGTCAAATCGATACAAGTAATTTAACAAAGAATGCCGAAACTATAGATAATATAACGGGTGTCCGCCGACAAATTTAATTTTGAAACTTGAAATACAATGTTTATTTCTTAAAATATGTTATTGAAAAAAATACAAAATAAACCTTAATCTTTGGGAAATTATTTGTGAAACAGCACATCCGCCAAATGACGCCCCTCACGTCGTATCACTTCTTTCAAACGAACATGAAAATTTTGTATCACAAGCATAAGCATAGCAGGTGTAATCGCACGAATTTCTCGGGTGATGTTCTGCTTTAACACATCCAAAGTGGGTGGTGCATTTTCGTAGGAAATTTTTCACTGGACACCCACCTTTTTTGTGGGGATATCTCAAATCAAAAGTCTACGAGAATGCACCACCCACTTTGGATGTGTTAAAGCAGAACATCATCCGAGAAATTCGTGCGATTACACCTGCTATGCTTATGCTTGTGATGCAAAATTTTCATGTTCGTTTGGAAGAAGTGATACGACGTGAGGGGCGTCATTTGGCGGATGTGCTGTTTCACAAATAATCCATCAACACCCAAGAAATTTCTAAGGCACGCTGTCGACCAACAAAGAAATTGAAGTAATTTTTCTAGATAAATTCGAATATTGATGGTACCTAAGGTCGAGAGCAATCAAAGCGGTCCACAGCATCAGTTCATTCCACTGCAGATTTTCTCTTTGTCGATGATACTTTGGTCGAAACCACTGTTCAGTATAGAAATAATTTACATTCATTAAAAAATTATTAAAGGATAGTACGGCTTCATCGGTGTACTTCGCGATGATATGCCTATGCTTTAGGAATATTCTTTATACATCCATGATGCCGCTATTGCCCAAGACTCTTTCGCTAATAAAATGACAAATTTGCATGAATACGTCAACAAATAAGACCGTTGTTCGATGTCTCGTCTGCAAAATTTCCAAAATAATGTACTACTTAGTCTGCCAAATATAAGAAAGTATTCAGAAAAAAATAAAGTAAAGATAAGACAAGAAAGAAGAGCAATAAAACGACAAAATTCAATATTATGATACAAAGAATTAACTAAAGCTTGGGTTTCCTAGGAAGCGGTGCCGTTATTTAACGGCCGTAAAAATACGGTGGGTGACGTCACGAAAAACGGTGTCGTTTATAATAAGCAAAGTGTTTTTCAAAAGGGCGGTAGGGCACAGCGAACGTAATAGAGCGGTGCCGTCTCATTTGAAGCGGTGGGCCAGTACGGTAGAAACAGGAACAGCAACGTTTTTTGACGGTGTGTCTGTGTATAGGGGCGAGTGTAGTTTTATAATATATAAATTATTTTCAAAAAATAGGTGTTTTCTGGCTTTGAGAATGTTCAGTTAGCTAAAAATAACACACTCTAACAAAATCTCATTGAAATCTTACTTAATTTCCGAAAAATAGCACTTTTAGGATTTTGAGAATTTCGAAAAACTCTATTTTCTAAACAAGTAAAAATCATTCGGTATATATGATAGAGGTTAAAAAGGTTTTTAGACGAGCACAAAATATTGCCGTAAAAAGGTTTTTTGAAAAAAAATATAAAAAAAATTCCCATATTATGGCGACTTTTTGGCGCACACTCTATATTACAGCTAAAAAGACATCAAATTGTGTGTAATTCAGTGTACCTACCTCACACGTATACATAACTTTTCTTCTAGACATATAGGTTTTTTTGTGTCTATTATATAGTTTAGAAGTTAAGTCATCTCTTATGTGATTCAGTACCGGGTGGCCAATTAAGAAGGGCACTCGGCCCTATCTCGAAAAGTAATTGTCGTAAAGACTTGGGGTAAAAAATTTATGACTAAAGCAGCCAAGAGAAAATGCTGGAAATTATTTTTAAGTTTCTAGAATGGCCGCCAGGGGGGCGTAATCGCATTCTTGAATCTTAAATCCCGATTTTTGAGAAATATTCTTATATTAGAGGTAGCTAAAATGGACACCGTTTTAAAGCTGAGATAAATTCGATGCTTTTTTGTTAAATGATTTTTGCTCTATCTCTTAAGGTAAAGTGGTGGGGGGTGTCCAAACATTTTCGGAAAGAAATGTCAATAACTTCAAAATGGCTGAACGGATTTTGTCAAACTTGGAGTCGTTGAAAAGGGCTTTTCTTAGGCTATCAACGCTGCCTTGAGCGGATTGATTTAGATTGCTTGTGTCGCCGCTAGAGGGCGTTTTGCGACAACACTGCAATTGAAATGGATTTTCTCAAAAAAATTAAATGCATCGATATCACTTTTATTGCAACAGAAGATAGCCAAATAAGGGTCTAACACGCTAGTGAAAACGGCATTGCGACATTTCTTTCCTAACCTAAAATAACAGCAAAAGAAATTAAAACTCGAAATAATGTCACATCTTTCAGAATATTTTCTGTATACCTGCCATTATTAAATCCTAATTATCGTTCTTTTAGCAAAATATATATAAATTCACTGTTAAAATACGAACATTATATTTAAAATGTTAAAAATAATTAATACTCATTCAATATGATTGAATATTGCCTTTCTGTCCACACGAAAAACTTTGACAGTTGGATGGCGCCTATCAGGATATTCCATCGCATAGATTCTATCAGAAACAGTTGCGTTTTCATTGTTTTGAAAATAAACACGAAACATATCAAACACTTCTACAGGTGAAAAGGCATTTTTTAGAAATAAGGCCACCCAAATGCACTATAAATAGCTGCAATCTTAATATGATTGACACTTAAACACCACCATTATAATTTTTGCTATTTTGTTTTCCAAAGCACACTTGCATTTTAAAAATTTCGAATTTCGTGTGGACAGAAGGGCAATATTCAATCATATTGAAGGAGTATTAATTATTATTGACATTTTAAATATAATGTTCGTATTTTAACAGTAAATTTATATATATTTTGCTAAAAGAACGATAATTAGGATTTAATAATGGCAGGTATACTGAAAATATTCCCAAAGATGCAACATTATTTCGAGTTTTAACTTCCTTTACTGATATTTTAGGTTGGAAAACAAATATCGAAATGCGGCTTTAACTAGCGTGTTAGACCCTTACTTGGCTATCTTTTGCTGCAATAAAAGTGATATCATTGCATTTAATTTTTTTGAGAAAATCCATTTCATTTGTAGTGTTGTCGCAAAACGCCCTCTAGCGGCGACACAAGCAATCTAAATCAATTCGCTCAAGGCAGCGTTGATAGCCTAAGAAAATCCCTTTTCAACGACTCCAAGTTTGACAAAATCCGTTCATCCATTTTGAAGTTATTGACATTTCTTTCCGAAAATGTTCGGATACCCCCCACCACTTTCCCTTAAGAGATAGAGCAAAAAGCATTTGACAAAAAAGAATCAAATTTATCTCAGCTTTAAAACGGTGTCCATTTTAGTTATCTGTAAGATAAGAATATTTCTCAAAAAACGGGATTTAAAATTCAAGAATGCGATTACGCCCCCTGGCGGCCATTCTAGAAACTTAAAAACAATTTCCAGCGTTTTCTCTTGGCCGCTTTAGTCATAATTTTTTTTACCCCAAGTCTTTACGACAATTAGTTTTCGAGATAGGGCCGAGTGCCCTTCTTAATTAGCCACCCGGTACATAATCAAACAATTCTGCTGTCAAGCGAAAGTATTGCCTCAAATTTTCCTCATTGCAATGCAGATGGCGACGTACAAACTATGGTTTTCGTCTTCCGATTACTCCTTATTTTCCAAATATACTATTTCTAGGTCTAGATCAGAGATGAGCAACAGGCGGCCCGCGGGCCGCATGCGGCGCGCCACACATTCTTGTACGGCCCTTCAAATATGTTACATTTTGAGTTTTAAACATTCCTACAGTGTCCCGCAGCCTCATTGTACCCTATTTCTCATTAAATTATCTTTTTCCACATATATCTTTCGCCGTCTTTTTTATAGAATTTCTATTAACGAGTGTCTTATTTTTGTATTTTTTTATACTAGGTGTATTTTGTTAATAAAGAAATCATTTGAATTCATCATTCAGTGTTTGTACTATCATAAGTTTCTTACATGCGGCCCGCACAACCAAAGCTTAAACACTTCTCGAAAGACTGTCGCGGCGTCACTACGTTGTTTTAACTTTACAGCAATGTCCACTGCAACAACGACCGCTTTTTTCTACCAACGCTACCTGACGTCAGCGCCGCAATTTTACGGCCGCTATATGACGGCACCGCATTCCTAGGAAACCGTAGCTTTAGAGTAGGAGATATAACGTCCACAATATAATAGTAAAAAGTATGGAACTCCGTGGAGACGGACAGTAAGAGACTCAACGCAATAGAAAGATCAAAAGAAAAAGAACATCAAATAGCAAGAATACCAACGAAATAATACAACAATTAATATATGGTAAGCAACAGTGGAAGAGATGAAAAATTCATAACGGGTCTCGTACGGCCAAATGAAGTGCATGGGAGAACGGATACTTCTTCAACTTCAAACAATATGCACAACAAAAGCTAATTTGCTCACACAAATAAATACTAATTGTTACAACACGACATAAGCGATCAGCCCCTCAAGCGTGCAAAACAAAATCATACTCTTGAGAGCCAAATCTGTTACCCACGAAAAGACTTTTTTAAAACATAATCGGGAATTTTCATCGGATACGCAACCCCAACCCTCGTTACGAGATGAGCTGTAACAAGGTGCTCCAGCTTTGGATGCTCAGCGAGTAGGTCGTGGTTCTAATACTATCTGAAAGTTAGGGCTGTGCTACGGCACAAAAGGGGTAAACGATGTTAAATTAAGGACGCCAGAACATTCGGAATAGATCGGGAAAACAACATCAACATCCTTAACAATAGGTGGGCCCACTCGAATGTAGAACTAGTAGGCCCACATTTCTACTATCAGCTTGGCACAGTTTGGTTGTTGAGTCACGTACAGCACTGACTTACCTTACAAAAATAATTCATTGATGCAGGTGCTTGAACTTATTTTACAACTGAAAAGTACACACATAACGCAGGCAAATGTCATCAACACAAATGAAAAATATCAGTACTTGACAATGAACTTTATTGAAATAAATAAAAATATGTGCAGGTGACAATGAACATGAAATTGACTAGTTAGATTTAAAAATAATTAAATAGGTTAGTTAAATTGGATTTCGTAACACGTTAACTCAACTACAAATGGTAAACTTGACTACAAACAAAGAAATACTACGGAAATTAAAAAAATTTAGCAAATAGCAAATAACATGGTTAACAACAGAGGCCCTAAATTGTTCAACACTTGACGGAACGTCCACTGTACATAATACACCATAAAAACTAATTTACATTAACTTGTTATCTGAAGAAGCTCAGCTGACTGCATATTTGACGTGCAACACTGTATAAGTAATCGCCTTGTCCCAAAGCCAACAAAGCCTCGATGATATGGGGGTAATCAGGGTTGTCAAGATGAATTATAATCCCTCTAAGGGTGAAGACGTCGCAACGACACTTCAAATACAGGAACATTTAATAAATCCCTTAACGTGCGAGATTCAACAGGACGCCTTGGCAAGATAGCGTTGGTTCTATGAAGAGTTCGTTATAATCCGCGAAAGCGACAATTTTGGAGTCTCGCAACGCCACGATAAGAACTCCTGACCACACTAAATCGAGTTACTTGCACCCCTCAACGGAATGTTCACAACACGAAGAACCCCAAGGATTTCCACGCAAACGAGACAGTTCCACTCCCTCAGAAGGCACCAACGATTAGCGAAACACACACAATTAATTCAAAGCGGAAGCGGAACTATAATTCCTTTAAAGGGCCCTCCGGTCGCAAAGCGATGCTACCAGAGGCGAAAAATCACACACGTCTGGTTTTTTGGTCAGAGACCGGCGAGAATTAAATTCGAAAAACCCAGGCAGTTCGATGGTAGCTAAAGAGTTCAAAATGCATCTCACTCCTGCAACGACAGGTTGAATTTTCTGTTGCACAACCTCGAACGATTGCACCACTAAATGTAATATAACTAAATCACTCGGGGAGGCCCCGGGCGATTCAAAGCGCCTGTTTGTCGCAGTAAAAACTATAAAGAAGCGATAACGGACCACGTCACTGCAACCGCTGCAGAAGCAGCAAAGCATATAGAAAAATGCCAGACTAATAGAGAGCTGATTAAGCGATTCCAAGGAGCTCGTGTGTATCAGAACAAGAATGAATACTAGGAAATCGAGAAGCTAAACTGTATTGTTTGCAGAACGGAACAAAGAGTAAATTCATAAATGAAATTCGGCGAATATGACTGAACTGCAGTGTTCGTACACGACCTGCGCGGAAATGAGTATCTGACAGAGTGAGGGTTTGATAACATTACCAAATTTGGGCTTCAATAAATCGGAAAAGGGCTAAAAAGGCTTAACAAATTGTTCGAACAATATATATTTTAAATAAAAGACAGAACAAATTAGTTTAAAATGTATTAGCCTTCGCGCAAATGCGAAGATCTACATGCATTAATTAAAAATTGAATTCCCTTTAGAAACTACTCGGCGGGCGCACGTATTTAATTGTCTATTAATGGCATTCCTTCCTGGCAGGAAAATTTTCCTACAGCTTGAAGCGAATGCGTGTCGCTCAAATTGTAAACATTCACTGTCTTAGGTTACCTTAAGCTCAAGGCCCGGGAATTGCTGAGCAACACTCGGACTGGATTATGTCGATTTTGGATGATTCATTTTATGGACATTTCCCACAAATGCTGCTAGGAAGTACTTGGCTGCAAGATCGGCAGATTGCGCCACGCCATAATCGTGACGTCACTAGCACGCGGCTTAATTAGCACTTACTTGTAGGGCAAATATTGGCTTGCTTCACGCAGACTAGGAAGTGTATTATATTTATTGCTCGACTTCAAGCCGCACTTTTAAGTTCGCTGTATCCGAATTTTGCTTTGAGCCGTAGACAGGCTTGCGTCTTTAGGGCTAAGAATGCTGCGACTAAACTTAGCTTCCCACGACCGCTGTTGGTATTTTGCCGAAAGCAGCACATACAAAATCGAACGATTCACGCTCTGAACCAGGGGCGTACGCGTACACCTTCAACTGTATCAAACTACGATAATTAAACGTAATTAACAATGAAAGAGCAGGTAACACAAGTGATAAAGTTTGAGTGGCAGGAAACCCTATTTCATCTAGTCTGTAAGAACTTCTACGTCGATACCGCTGCTGATAGAATTTAAGAGAGGGGTTGGGGAGAACTGGCAACGTATAGAAAAATAGATCTCGAGAATATCTTTTGTTCAAATCTGCTGATATGATTCAGAACAACTACGAAGAAACACGAAATCATTCCTGTCAATCCAGTGACATAAATGAAGTTTTTGGCAAATACCATTAAATCATGAAGCTTGTGGGTAGTTGAAAATTCTCAAAAAATCAGTAATGGCCTACTTATTGTAACGATTACAATATGCGCGTTTGCTCCTATACACAAACAAATGAATTGTTTGGTGTTGATAATATTCTTCCAATTTAGCATCATAATTTTGACTAATAGATAAACAAATTAACGATGAATAAATACTAGTTTATTTCCAAGGCTCCTAAATAGAGCAAAATCCTCAAATAAATCATTTTTACAGCTAAGTGTCCACAATAGCACCTTCCAGGGGTTTCTCCATATGTGCGCACAAAATTAAAACGTGCGGTGGCCACTAAATTTCATCCTTGTATTTTGAGGTTATTTTAAGCACTAACGCAAGTTACGAACTATATAAATACGGAAGTGCGAAAATATAATGGAGGAGCATAATAGCCGCCCTTACACAATCGGCTGGTTGCCCACTCTTGGAACAAACTCCGTTAAGAACGTTCATAAAATTTTAATCACTAAAGTGCAAACTTGGAAATTTATTGTACATGTGCATCAACTTTGGACGGGCATGCTTAACATGTAGCTAAGAAGCTGGAAACCTGCAGCCTGCACGTTGCGTTTAATTATTTTTGAGCATTTGAATTATAAATTAGAGCTTTCCTATGCACCGAGTCAGGAGTGGAGCTTTCTGAATTGATGCTAAAATTTATTGATGGATTTAAGATCTTACACTGCACATGAGATTAAAACTACAAGAAAACTTAAAAGAACTTTGCTTATAATTCCTGATTTATAGTTGTAGCAAGTCTGTTGGGTAATTGGGAAAGAAGATCTGATAAACTGTCCGTTTTTTTCGTTTCGGAACCCCAAAATCTTAATTTCGTGTGGAAAAACATAACATTCGTCTGAAAATAAAATATTCGTTGTTCCAATGTATGAATTCTATACTAACTTCATTATTCTTTGTTCTTGTTATTTTCTTGTTTAATGGGAATTTCTCAAATACCAAGACATGGAAGTTTAATAAACAAGTATTGCGTATAACACGATAATTGCTACTTATTAGCAAGCAAACAGGGGACAGCTCGCACTGAAAAACTAAAGTGATTGTGATTAAAGTATCTCGAACCGAACGTAAAATGTCAATAATAATAATTAGTTGATGGGGGCCACTGAATTATAAATGTTTGCCTAGGCCGTTCTCTAACCCAGAAGAGAACGACCTTGACCTACCCTGCTTCCACCTATTACAAATGTACTCATAAAATCACCTGCATGTGATCGTACCAATTGACTAACAACAGAGTATACTAAATAGAAAATAAAGAAAAATGCTGTAGGGAAAATGGCCCTGATTATGATGTCACGGAATTACAAGCTATTACTAACAAAACCTATCAAACTGGATATAATCCAGCCTGTATTACTGAACAGATTCATAACTTTACTTTACTGGGAAGGCCCAATAACACTGACATCTGAAATCTTAAATATTAAAATAGGTGAGCATTAATTACAGAAACGGACAGCTACAATAGAGCAAGATCTGGAGCTCCGTATAAGACACTCAGTAAATGAGGTATGCACATACGGGACACGGGAGACTGCGAATCTAGGCTTTACTTGAAATTCTACCGGTACCCTGGTAACATTTTTACCAAGACCTGGGTCAACATAATCTATGGAGATGATCAAGGGAAAAACTCTCAGTTGATAAGCCACGAAGACCAGAAAAGATTTAGGGATTAACTGACTCAAAAATATGTGCAGCTTGAGGTGGTTTAGATTCCTTGATTTATTAGTTTAGCGGACACGAAAACTTTATGAAAATTTTCGAAGGCTTCTGGCATCGCGCCCCCTTATGTCGACTTGCTCGCTCTTCTTCCCAGAGTGTTCTTAACTCGAACCTCGGCGAGCGTTCCCTTCACGCGGCGCTTTCTCGACGCTCAGGGCGAATACATAAGTGCACGCAAGGAGTTGTACGGAAACGAAATTAATATAAAAAGTAGTTAGAGCAAACTCCATCAAAGCATCAAAGATATCCGGAAGATTAAGAAATATTAGACAAAGAAACAGATATATGCTAAAAGAGATCAAAGTGAGGGTCTAGAACACCGATAGATTGACTTTGGCTAATAGGTCCAGATAGAATTGCGAAGTGATCTAAATATAAAAAAACCACAAAGCAGAAGACCTCCAGGTAGACTGGCTTGGATGTCGGAATTCTAAAATAGATAAAAACCAGAAAAAAAAAACAGGACGAGTGGCTCTTAGAGGGAGAAGAATAAGATTGTAGTGGTACAATTTTATGAGGAGATTGCTACTGTTAGTCGAATTGAGGTTCCAAAAATGTTTAATTCCGATGTCCTTCTTGTTGACGCTTTTTTAGGCTCCCTTGAACACACTTTCTATCAAAGTGGATAGTTTCTGTGTTTGTTATCGACCTTGGGTTTGTACAAATTTTCGAGTAATACGTTTAGTAAAAATATTATGTTACACGGCTGGCACCAAGAACTAACTATTTATAGCGCGATGGGTATAATTTGTCTCTCTAACGTACTTGCGATAATCTCAAACGAAATACAGATTTACTTAAGATTAATGAAATTCCGTTATATACATTACCCCTCTCTTCAGTATAGATTCATAAAATTCATATTAGGTTGCTCCCAATATACCGTTAAATCAGCACGTTATGTAAAAGTTCCAAATGTCGCAGTTAATGGATAATGATGTGTTAAAAGCGCAGGGCTACATTTTATATTCTATTTTAGGAAACTCGATTCAATAAAAACACGTTTAAAGCTAGTGTGTTATTGATTAACAACCAAAGAAATTAAACGGGTCTATTGATGTTCTTATTCCCCAGTGCTACTACATCACACTAAAATTATTTTAAAACCTTCTTACCATAAATTCGCTATCTAAACGAAATAAAACGGTTAGTAGACGCAACAAGGATGCAATTTTAAGCCCAACACCCTAAGATGTGATGCGGCAGTGCGTCGAAGAGTATTTCCCTTACCACCTGTAATTTGGTAAAGCAGTGAGAAGACTTTCTTGAAGGAATTAAGAATTTTTAAATGGTTTCTGTTGAAGTGGATTCGTATATCCTTTAACATTAACAATTTATAACTTCTTAAATAGAAAATGGACGTTTTAGCGAAATACATGATACATCATTTGACTTGCCACTTGTTACAGGGAAATTTCCTTTGGCGACAAGTAACAAGTTTAAAGCAACTCCAGTAGTTCAGTGTGAGAAGGGGGGGTTAGATTGAAAGAAAAGGTGCTTACGCATTATAGTAACAAACTGGAGTGATACGATGACAAATTCATTTTTAAGGGCGTCACCTCGTGAATGTGTGCCGATAATGTAATAAATAAATTCTACTATGAAAATGCCCTTTAATTACGGAAAATTTGCGTTCTTAACTTCAGATTTGGAGCTTTGTGTGGTGGTCACTGAAAGCTTATCCTACTGCAGGAATACAGGAATATGCGGAACTGCACTTCGCTAAGCAAGTAAATATCATTTATTAGATTGGTCTTGCAGCTGAAACTACAATAAACAATAAATATAACGTGTTCGTGACGTCACGTTCCACCATACGCAATGACCTTCACGTGGTAGTTTGAAAATTGCCGACTGGTGAAATTGGAATCGTTCCACACGCGACATGACGGGATCTTTTAGGACTGCGTCGGGTTGTTGAATAAAGAATAAACACATGCATGTAAAGAATGTACTACGCGCAATCGGCGTTGATCTACACGTTGATAATGAAAAGTTTTCTGGAAGTTGCATGGGATACAGGGTATCAGCGCCGCTGGTCAATAAAAGAGTTTTTTAAATAAATACGATTTGAAACTCCACTGCACTTCAACGAGGCGAGGTCAGAATTTCATATCCATAAGCTGCACTTTAGGAAGCTGAATATATTTGACAATCGTCATAATTTGCCAAAATTGGTACGTGGCGGAATCTACCAGGCAGCCACATTTACGAAATAAAAGCGCTCATACACTCGCAAGATCTCTCTTTAATAATTGCTGGCCCACTGAAGTTCAACTTCGTGTCTAAACTGTTTTTTAATTTGATTTAACATGCTACAGACTTTTGAACTGTCATAGTTTACGAAACTGCAGTATTGCAATTACAAGTTATCATTTTTCTGGGTGTGGTTACCAATTGATCATGCCGGTTTCGATTTTTTCTTTATCCCATATTATACTTTCTATTTTAATGCACTCTTTCCATGTTCATCTTCTTATTTTATTTTGTTCCTGGTAACTGATTAGATTCTTTCCACACTTTCTCACCAAACCCCTAAGTTATTTAAAAGCATTAAGCCAGAAGGTTTGCAGTTATACCTATAAAGAATCAGTAGAAATTTTACAATTATCTGACATTTTGATATGAAGATAATGAGGAAAGCTTAGCAATACCAAGAAAAAACGACTAAAAATTATGTTACACTATGACATCGTGTCAAAATAGAAATTCAACTGTTTTCAATTCTAGCCTGCAGGCTTTTGGAATCAAAATTAAATTAGTAAGGTTCAAGCTGCAATAACTTTGTTTATATGAAAAACGTTTATCCAGAATACTCAGTACACTTGGACTAAATACCAAGACGTTGCAAATCCCTTGCCTTATTTTTCTGAGAAAAAATTTGGAAATTAAATTCCTAAGAAAAGGTCAGGCGATCTATTAACGTTACAAATGTATGTCTATAACCATCTAATAATAAATCGCGTTTTACGTTTGATTAAATTAGATACAATACGTTCCCCTGTTCGGCATGTACGACGTTCCCTTAGCGCGGCATAAATTTCGCTGATTTTTACAGTCGAGCAACTCTCAAAGCTACAAGGTGAGCATCCCATCCATATATTCTAATCGACGTATTGAATTTAGGTTGCAGTTTACACTTCTGTGTTAAGGGGCGAATTTTCCTCCTCAATGGATTGCCAGCAAAGCGCGCCCTGGATTCAGTTAAGTGAAAGCCATCGATTCCTTTGGGATTTCGTGAACTTTATCAGGCTATAAAATTCATTCCAAGCTGCTGTACTATTGTGTATTAATTCTGCTTAATTCATAATTAACTGCACTGAGGGCTGGCTTGTGCTCTTAGTGCGATAATTGATTGCATCTATCGTCTCGATGCCGACGTAACGTGGTACAAATTTTAGGAAAAAAACTGGAATTAGTTGCATATTAATTTTAGAAGGTTTTCTGCCAACGAATCCCAACATTAGAAATAAGTTAATTGCCCTGCCATCAGTAAATTACGTTTAAGAAATTTAAAATTCTTACTCCGTTGATTCTAGCACATTTGTCATTAACTACACATTATTATAAACAATAATAATAATTTTATGTAAAATTATAAATAATCTACAGCGTAAGTTTGCAAATCCAAACAAAAACTTATGGTTACAGCAAAGTTATAGATTGTGAAGTTTTGTTGATAGAATTCAGAAATTGCAGGTGATGCAGCTTCGTTAAAAAAATAAATTAAACGCAAATTACGTGTGTAATGATGCTCTTCGTAAATCGAAAAAGGGAAGAGCTTTTGCAAAGAGAAAAGAAATGGCTGCTTAAACCGGTAGAAAAAATGTAACATGAGTATAACATAAGAATAAAAACAAAAGGTTTCTCCTAACAACTGAAGGAATAAAATCGAACAAAAAATATAAGTAAACATGGAATATGAAGCACGAAAATATACGGAAAGAATAATACCAATAGCTACTGAATGAAGAACTGAAGAAAGTAATACAGTAAGGAAATATTGAATATACGGCAGATAAAGAATTTATATTCACAAAATTAGAAAGGTTCCAGGAAAGGATTAAGTACCGGTTGACTTATGGAAACGGCAGGAGAGGAAGGCCGCATGGAAAAGATAAAATTACAGTTAAGTTTAGAAAAGCGATTCGGCTGCAATACCACTTCTTCTGCACATTTTTTCGGCTTTTTGTGTTGCGCCTTGAAACGGCTTTCTTGCACATATTTTCTGTGTAAATGTTTTATAGTTTCAATGGCGTCCTTGCATTCCTCGTCAAATCATGTTTCCTTGCACTTTTATTTCTGCTGTCATTATTATGTTTCAAAGTTCTTTTACTGTATGCTTATTGATCTCTTACAGATTCTTATTTAGTTCTTCTTCATAAAGCTTCCCAATTCCTGGTTCGTATAATTTATTCTTCCAAATATAGTTTCCCGAGTGTTCAACTTTATTAGGTTACCTTCTATTTATTTTGCCTCGGAATGTTTCTTGTACAGGGTGGTTATCCACCAGATGTACCTATTATGACTCTAATAATATCTAGTAGACTTGTGGCTTTTCTATTACCTGTCAGTAAGTACTCACTCTACTCTTTACTAGTCCGTCTGGTGAAATTCACGTTCTTTGTGATATATGAACTCCTGTTCAAGTTGCTTAAGTAATTTATTTATAAAAATACGACGCTACACCAAGTAAATTGGAAAGCTTGATTCCGCATACCTCTCAATGAGATGCATATTTTCGCTCATGGGAAACTCCTTTACATATTGATGGAAACTTGGAATATGGATTACATTTCACTACAGGGGGATTTATCACCTTACCACAAAACAAAATTGCCCTAGACAGCTCAATGAATGAGGTAGGGGTGTTTGCTATAGGAAATTTTCTCTCACGAGGATTCCAATCAAGTTGTACCTAAAATATTCCTGAACAAATTCAGTAGTATCGTTCGGCGTTAATTTTAAAATCTATCACTAGGTACCGGAATGACACGACGAGAAGCAGAAGGTAACTGCGGCTTCAGCGAATCGTTCTATGGAAAACTGGCAAATCCGTTAAAAGTTGAAAACTGCCTGGAAACGGGCGATAATTTTCCCCTACTACCACACTCAAAAACCCCATTTTTTCACCAAAACTGAGGGGTACTCGAATCCCACTGCACATTCAACCAAAATTTCATCCGTTAAAATACTTATCACCCTAGGCTGGAGACGGATAAGGGCAATTTGAACGCAGCAAGTTCATCACATGTATTCAGTTGGTCCTATATTTTTTAGGAACTCCATAATTATGAGAAATTTCAGAGTAATCATTTGTGGGTTTGTAAACCAGCTGTATGGTCTGGTAAAGCAAGTAGATTTAAGAGAACAGTGCCAGAGGACAAACGCTTTGAAAAAAATAGAATTATCCACGTCTGAATTTGATTCACAGGCAGAATTTCTTGCCCATCATCTAGATCCGGTTTCGTTGGTTTGCTCTTTTTGTGTATCTAAAAAATCCTGTCCATAAAAATCCGATAAACAATATTGAAGACCTGATAGATCGACTTATGAATTGATTCATAAAGTCTAAACGAGGTCTTCCTACGGTATTTTCTCTTGTACAGTTCCTTCCCATTTCTTACTTAAATTTATTTACATAGCTGATTCATGGATGTATTATGTCTTTTAGCATTCTCAATAACGATACCTCATTTCCTATTCTTTGATACACTTCCTGGTTAGTAGTACCATCTGTCTATTTTAATTTTTAGTATGTGTGTGCAGCACCATGTTTCAAAAGCGTCTAGGAATCTTCGTTCTTCTCTTCCAGAGTTCACGTTTCCAAACCATAGAGGGTTATGTTCTATATGCAGTTCTTGATCATTGTCATTTTCTAGTTGTAGTATCAACGTTTTGGGGTGTTTATTAGTGTTTTATTTTTGCTGTTGAACATAAATGTTGCTTCTCTTATTCTCCGTTTTACATCTTCTGTGCCTTTTCCATTTTCCGTTACTTTGCTTCCAGCTTAGTACTTCAGATCTTATTCCATTAATGCACATATTATACTGGTTTTTTGATACTGTGTCAATGCCGTTTAATAGTCTTGGTAGGTTGCTTTATTCTGGTACTAGTACTGCCGTGTCAACTGCAAATGTGACCCTGTAGCTGTTCACAGTAAATTTTCTCTGCATTCGTTTATGGCTTGTTCGATATATACGTAAAATAAGGAGTGCTAGAAGTTGTAGTCCTGCCTTACACATTTAAGGATTTTGGCTTCTTTTACTTCGTAGTTAATTCTTCGAATTAATTTCTGTTATTATTCTACACTTAATACATGTGATTTTATATGAAATTTTTGTTTACTGTAAAGCATTATGGATGATGCTGTGCACACAGATTGCAGTTTCGATCTTACTTTGGCTTCCTCTATCTCCTAATTGGTAATCTAAATATGCATTGGTATTCCTTTGCAGAGATTTATATGTTATTATTCCTAATATTTTTTTATATATAGCACAGACTGCTTTCTTCTATGAGGAATACCACATTAGTAGTATACATGGTTTGCTAGGCTTCTTTGCGTTATATGTTACACCATAGATCGACTACTTCTATCTTCTAGATGGCTACGAAATTCATGTTTTCAATGGTGATTAAAAGTAAAAAAGGTACTCCACAGCCCTCTATGGAATAAAAATATTCGATTAAATGGTGTTTTTCTTTATTCCGTTAGGGATATCACATTTTCAATTATACCAGATTTTCTAGGCTCTTGGCTTGTTGGTCTTAGTATTTCCTCAGCATCGACTATTCTTGTATTTTCTCTTTCCTTCCATCAGCGATATTATATTTGCTGTCATACAAGACTTTCTTTGCAATTTGTCTCTAGGTCCTAGTATTTCCTCAACAGCAGTTCCCTCGAATTTCTCTTGTTTCTTTTGCATGTTCGCGTTATCATTATCTTTTGAATGGTATTACTATCCTTTCCTAAAGTACTCTTTTGTCTTGACTTCTAAGGCTTACTCATCATTTTACTTCGTTGGTGTTAAATTTGCAGTTGCTCTACGAATTTATTGTATTGTATTATTACTACGTTGTGATCATTGTACACGCGGGCCCATTCTTCTGCAGACACCCCACCGGCCATATTATTGAATGCCGTGACAGCTTCTTTGGGAGTATTACACCGTAGTCTACGCAATCTGTTCTTGATTGTAGGGAACCAGAAAAAATCATTTGGTGTGCTAAACTCGGACTGTAGGTTGGGTGTCCCAATAATTTGATTCTTCTTCTTCTTTATGTGCCTCCTCCGGTCTCCCTGACGTTGGCGATCAATTCGGCGCGTTCTTCTTTATTTTGGGCTAGCGGAATAACTGCTCAACCTCTTTTATTCCAGTCCATTCTTTAATATTTCTTAGCCACGATATTCGTCTTCTGCCGACGCCACGTCGGCCTTTAATTTTTCCTTTGAGAATCAGGTGTAAAAGGCGATATTTTTCGCCTCTTAATATATGTCCAAGATATGAGATCTTACGGACTTTAATTGTGGTTAACAGTTCTCGTTCGGTGTTAGCTCTCTTTAGTATCTCGTTATTTGTTTTACGTTCCATCCAAGAGACTCGAAGCATTCTACGGTGTATCCACATTTCAAATGCTTCTAGACGTTTTAACACTGGAGTTCTAAGTGTCCATGATTCCATGCCATATAAGAGGGTAGACCATATATAACATTTCATCATTCTTTGGCGTAATTTTAGGTTAAGGTTGTCGTTACAGAATAGAGATCTCATTTTATTGAACGTGCAGCGAGCTGTTCCAATTCGACATTTTATTTCCCTGCTGGGATCGAGGTCATATGAAATTTGGCTTCCTAGATATTTAAATGTGTTAACCCTCTCGATTTGTGTACCATCTAGTGATAACTGTGCCCCGTCATGGTTCTAGCGGCTGAATACCATAAATTTGGTTTTGTCTGTATTAATTTTAAGGCCAAATGTTTCTCCGATGGAGTTTATTTTTTCTAGAAGCAGTTGTAGGTTTTGTATGTTATCTGTAAGAATCACTGTATCGTCAGCATATCTGATTGTGTTTATTGTTACACCATTTATCTTGGGGCCATTTTGAGTATCCTCCACTGCTTCTTTAAACACACGGTGTGAGTATAGATTAAAGAGAAGAGGAGAGAGAATACATCCTTGGCGCACTCCTTTTTGTATTTCAATTAGTGATGGGCTTATTCGAATGAAAAATAACCGGTTACCCGGTTATTGAAATAACCTATGTAACTCGGTTTTCGTTCCAAGTATTCGAATGAAAAATAACCTTATGCTGATACGTACTACGCTTTGAATATAAAACCTCTATTCAAAGGTACTACGTGCCATATCTCAGCGACCTACGCAGTGCTCAAAATTCTGTATATATAAATACGTCATAACTCATAAACAAAGCAGGTTGTACTGAAAACACCATTTGGTTATCGCGTACCTACCTCCTATCATAAAAAATATCAAATTCTGGGGACCTGAAACCTGAACGCCTATAAACTGCAAACGCATCAAGCTATAAAACAATTTTTTATTTGCTTACATCTCCAAAGGTTCGGAACAAGAGGCGGCGCCTTTAACCCGCCCGATCGATAAAGATAAACGTTTTACGACTGTTTTTATTTCGATTAGCAAGCAGTCCCGCATATTTCTTTCTTTCTGCACTTCTTAATAAATACCTCTTAATTTCCAATACATAACACATAATGTACGGTCGTCGCCTTAGAAATCGGGCACTACACACTATTGTGATATATTTTGCATGTATTTTTTAACTGTATAAACTGGGTTTTTACAGTTATTATGGTTTTAATTGTTACGTCAGATTGTTTATTGTTTGTGAATTATGAAATGCCATCTCACATTAATGAAGTAACCGGAGCAAGAATACTCCAAAGACTAGAAGAACATATTACGTGTCCCGATTTCTAAGGCGCCGACCGTACATATTATGTTTTGGTTCCTCTGCTATCTGCAAGTTACGATGTCGATGCAGATGACGGTGAACCGATGTCGATGCAGATGACGGTGAACCGCCAACCGGCAAACCGGCTAACTTAATCGAAACGAATCGAGAGCCAAAATGTATTCGAATGATTATTCAAATAATCATTCGGTTATTAATATCATTCGAATGCAAATAATTCGGTTATGAAAATTGTCCGGTTATGCCCATCACTAATTTCAATGTCATTAGTCGTTAACTCTCCAATTTTAACTTTAGCTTTTTGGCGCCAGTACAGGTTTTTAATTACCCGTAAGTCTTTCTCATCTATTCCAGTTGTTTCAAGTATCTCTATTAATTTTGTGTGTAGTACAGTATCAAATGCCTTTTGGTAATCAATAAAGCAGGCAAATATATCTTTTTGTTGATCACAACATTTTTGAAGGTTAACCATCGCACTTTTTATGATATTGTTTTTTTGGTATTGTTATGAATGTAGAGTGCAACTAGTCTTCTGGGATTTCGGCTGAATCATATATTGTATTAAATAGTTTTATAATAAGGTCAACGTTTTTTTCTTCTATTAACTTAACCATTTCTATTGGTATTTATTCTGGACCGGTAGCTTTTCTATTATGTGTTATACATAGAGCATGTAGCACTTCTGACTTCAGTATGTGTGGTTCTTCACTATCTTGTTCATTGTTGTTTGTTTCTATTCTGTTGTCTTTGAATAAAGTCTGTATATACGTTTCACAAGTCTTAATTATATTTCCTTCTTCTATTATCGCTGTGTTTGATTCGTCTATAATGATTACAGGCTCACGTACTTTGTATTGCCCAACAACTTCTTTCAGTTTCCGGTGCATATTGAAATAATCGTGTTTTGACTGAAGGAGCTCTATTTCTTCGCATTTATCTCTCATCCACAGTTCTTTGGCCTCTTTAATTTTTCCTCTTATTTTTCTTCGTAGTTCATAATATGCCATTTTATCGTTTTTTATTTTCTTTCGTTCTTCCATCATGATAAGAATTTCATCTGTCATCCTTTTATTCTTTTTGATTCTTTTCATTAGTCCTATGGATTTGCACTTACTTCGTTAATTATATAGTTGTTCCACTGAGTGTTTACGTCTTGTTTTTCATTTCTAGGGAGTTTATCTAGTTTATCATTAATTTCGTTTGGATTTTTTTCTCTAAATTGTTGGTGTTCCAATTTTCCAGTGTCGATCGTCTTTGTAGGTTGATTTTTTTATACACTTAAGTCTCAGCTTCATGTCTGCTACAAGCGGGTTGTGATCTGAGCCAATGTCTCCTCCAGGGTATGTAGTAACTCTTTTAATGTTGTTTTTGTAACGTATGTTAATCAAAATGTAGTCTATTTGGTTTCTTTTTAGTTCTGTGCTGTTTGGCTCATCTAGAGGAGATTTCCATGTATATAATCGTCGCTTTGGTAGATCAAACCAGGTATTTGTTATGATCATGTCTTTTTCTTGGCAAAATTCATAAAGTCTGTCTCCTCTTGAGTTGCTCTCTCCGAGTCCGTATTTCCCGATTATATCCGCACGCTGTCCTTGTCCAACTTTGGCATTGAAGTCGCCAATTATTAACGTTATCTCGTTGTTTTTGAGTTTACCTACGATACTGCTCAACATTTCGTAGAAATTCTTTACTTCGTCATCATATTTTTTATCGGCAGTTGGTGCATATATTTGTAAAATGTTTATGTTTGTCGGCTCACCATGTAGTCTAAGTAGCATTATTTTGTCCGATATTGGTGTGAAGTTGTAGACATATTTGGTGTGTTTTGCATCAACAAATATTCCAAATCCATTTCTGTGGTGTTGGTCGTCTTCTCTACTTGCAGAGTAGTACAGTGTCCCATCTTGATGGTTACACGTTCCCGTTCCTGGCCATCTAAGTTCACTGATTCCCAAAATGTTGATTTTCAGTCTTTTCATTTCATTCACTTCATTATCCAGTTTTCCAGCCATATAGAGGCTTCTGACGTTCCACGTTGCGACTATCATTTTCTGTTTCATTATACTGCATCGGGTGTTTCTTAGCACCCCCTGCCCATTTAAGGGCTGCCCGGGACTGGAGGCCATTTCATTTTCGTTGCTCGCCATAGTAATATCCTGGGAAAAGTTACACTGGCGTAGTATCCCGTTGCTTTCTCCAGCAGTTTTCAGCCGCCGCTAACCTGGGAAACAGACACTGTTTGCAGCCGCCCACTCTGGGTCAGACGCTGCAGTTGCCTGTTGGTCCCCGAGAGGTGTTCTATTTTTCTCCTACCCGGCATATCTACCGGGAATTCCCCTATCCGCCACCTGGGGACGCGCCCTCTAAGGGTTACAGGCTCCCCCGAGGGACTAAAATTTGAATTTGAGAAGCCGTGTGGGAGAACTCGTTGCCATGGTGCATCATTGTGCGACTTCGAAGACGTTGTCCACGCACTCCTATGATTAGTGGTAAAGAAATTATAGAATATTAATCTGAATTTGCTCTGCGTCAATCGTCCATTGGAATTGTCACAAGATAACCTGATCAGCTGAAGAGTGATGCTACAATATTCTTACTTGCACTCCTTGATCGCACACATTTTGTTGCCTTTTCTTCGCCTTCCGAAACCCCGCTTAGTTTTCGAATCGTAGCTATAAATCGATGTTTCTTCACCTGTAGCGATAGTATCTACGCGTTTTTAATGACTATTTGCCATTTGAGTCGTTTCGTTTTAGGAAACTCAGTCACGCTTGGTAAAGAATTGTATTAATTGTTTTCTCCGAAATGTTGAGGGTTGCCTCAATTTTAGTGTAACTGATTCGTCTGAGCAACGACAAGCGCGTCATATACCGATGGGGCCACAATTATATATAACAGCAATGAGATAACATGAATAAGAAGATAACACATATTGCTTCAGTAGGAAAGAGATAAACATAATAGCAAATATACGAGTAGGCTTGACGCTTACTTTAATTATGACATATGTCAACTAATTGTGCCTACTAAAATAATTTTGTTGTATGGTCATCTCTTTCTTACTCAAGCATTTTATTTTGTTGTTCATGTTATCTCATTGCTGTTATATATAATTGTGGCCCCATCGGTATAAGTATATAGCCCATCCGCGAGCATAAAGGCGAGGCCTTTTTTCGTAGCCAAACGGAACTAAGGGGCTGATTGCGCCCGGGCTGCTGCCAAGCGTTGAAATCGCTTTCGCAGGCGCTGAAATCGCTTTGAGTTCGAATACAACTACCTGCAATTATTTTTATTTTCAATTGTAATTCGCATTACCAAGTATTTCCTTTTTAGTTTCAGTATTACTCGAAACGTTCAGTTATTTTTATCACTAATTTCCTTTCCTTTTTCAAGTTATTTTGTGCTACAGCTTCCACTTGCAAGGAACGTTCTGAGTAAAGCCCTTCGCACATTTTTTTTTAGTATCGTTCTATATAGTTCGGCTTTAGCCAAATAATTATTTCGTCTGTTTGGATGATATTTGAAGAGCGTATTTGCATCCACTTATCTTTCTCCCTACAAAATAAACTCAGAGTTCTTTATTTTTGGTTATTAAAGCCAATTGGCAACGGTTGATTATATTAGTTATGGCATGTGGTAAGAAGTGTGACTAAAAATACACAGACGTTCTAGTCCAGAATTTTTTTGTACTGTATAAATGCAACGTTCGTTTTCGAGTACAGGAAATTCGTTTGTGTCTGGATAGGGTTTGTTTTCCAATAGCACCAGTAGCGCTGACATTACGGTTGTTCAACCTCTTTGATGCCCTGAATGAAACGAGGAGGTGAATTAAAAACTTGATATGGAAATCAGCCTGCACCCCATGTGGGCTGCAAATAGTTGGCGCTGGTAGGATCGTGGAAATGAAATTAATCTTGATATTAAATTGAGTTATAACCACATCAAACAAAAAGTATTCATAAACAGCTGACATTTCGAATCGCGCAAAAACGAACAATAAAACAATAAATCACCAACGCACTGAGTCGATTTTCATTGGACATATGTCATCCCCTATGAAATATAACCCTTACTTACGCCCAAAGCGTTCAATTCGGCTCATTTGGGTGCACTTGACGTCTAAATTCCTTAAATTTAATTGATATTAATTAACGAATTACTTTGTTCGTTAATTCCATTATAAGGGAAATGCGGGTAGATCCATAGAGCGCGCAGGTGGAGATGACAGCTTTGTGAACCTCAGGTATCTAGATCTGCAATAGCTTTGTTGTCTGACTGTTCATGATCCTAATGGAATGTAGTGGCGGGAGCCACCCTAGACAGATGACCCTGCGGTGTTAAATGCAGTATTGCGCTGCACCAACACTAACCGCCGAGCACTATTGTGTGTTAGCACTTGTGATGGATAGATCTGCCCAAGTTTACACCAATTGCATTCAATTTACTGCCAGCAGATTACATCCCGCTGGTCTTGGGTTACCGGAATCCTTACGAATCTAAATTTTAATGCGGACTGCAGGGCTTCGGCTCAAAAAGGCAAAGATACGGCGCGGAAACTTCATAAAGGGCTCAGCGAGCGGCAGCATCGAATTACTGAAAGTCGACGACAAGTGGCTCTTGGCCCAAGTTGCACTCGCTGCGTATAAAAGAGACAAGTTGTGTAATAAAGACAGTTAAAATTTCTCCCCCAGCTTCTGCTGTGAGCGGTTAGCATATCTTGTTCGAGTCGATGAAAAAAATACAACTTGGAAGCAGTTATCCTGTTTGTGTTGTGTCGGAGTTTCCTGAGGTTTTTCTGGATTTAAGGGCATGCACGAACATGTGACAAATATACGGCAGTTATGAAACTCTCGCTTTTCATATCAGCTGTGGGTGGCATATCTAACATTGAATTTGCTGTTTTGTTGTTAATGCTGCTCGACTGAAAGGGGTACAAGGCGGAACAATTGCACCCACTGAGTCAAAATACTTGACGAATACATGGAAATAAGTATAGTATATCGTAATATGATTCTTTAGTATCAACAAATAGGACTAAACAGAAGCATATTATAAATGTTCTTACATTTTACACAATTATTTGAAAACTCCTAACCACACAAATATATAAAAACCGCTAAATGCATATTTCGCCAGTACTGTCATTTTCACTAGACTTGAAGAGAGACTAACCCGACAGAGTTGGCCGAAGATATGTTCTACGGCAAAACACCAGTGAAAGTCAGCACTCCCGCACATTCCAATGCCATTTATACTATCGGAACCAGACGGCGTGTACTAAGCGACCAATCTGGTTACAACTTCAACAGGGCGTAAAGATCAGAGTGAGGGATGGGACTTCCATCTTTGTTCAAAATTGTATTCTTTCTTATTCTCAAACATGGTCAAACTTTAAAAAGAATTTAGCTGCTTTGTTGACGGGGAAAATACGTCAAACTAATATCAAGGCACCCTAGTTTACACTAGCGGTTAGTAATAACTAACTCATGACTGATATGAGTGTCGAACTGTCGAAAACTTATTTTCATTCTATCTAGACACAACTCTATATAGGCATGCAACAAAAAGCCAACGTAACGTATGTCTCAAAAATTTTGTCACAAAATACTACTCTATGAAAAACTAAAAGATATCAAAATATCGGGTTGGCTTTGCGAACAAAAGTAATTCAATGATTTGTCATTTTAATGACAGTTCAGTTACCGAAATCCATTGCGTTAATAAATTAGAGCTTAGAAAAAGCGTTTACAATTTAGTTGCGCAGATGCCTAAAGCTCAAATAGTTTGACTTTTTAAAAATCAAAATGTGTCGCCGAGAACCATATATCGTACGATATCAGAATGTGAGCAAGGTTTACCATGCCTAAATCTTCCAAAAAGTGGAATACCTATACTGTTACTAAACGTAGAGCAAACTAGTTAGTCGGAAGTGCCAAGAATAAAATTGGACAGTCATTGAGAAAGCTTTCACGGCGAGTTAGAGGCGAAGCTGTGACAATCAAAGTTATATTAACAATTGCTTAACAAAATTGATTAATTTTATCCGCCAGAATCATCCTCAAGATGACATTATGTTTTGGCCGGACTTAGCTTCCTGCCATTATGCAAGTGAAACTCAAAATTGGCTGAATGCTTACAACATACCTTTTGTGCTGTAACACGGCTTTTTGCCTATCCCTACTCTCTACTGAATTATTACATTACAATGCCCTGGGTCGCTAGCTTATTCAGTCGGTGAGCTATGAGACTCCATTAGCATCGTCAGTGCCGCTAACGGAAAGCTAATATTGTTTGAGGTCAGCTCGTTGTCACCTAGAATACTGTACTTACACATGTAACCACTACCAGTAGGAAAAACCAAACAGTTTACCTGAATACATATAATCTGTAAGAAAACACAAAAAATACATATGAAAGTTCAATTTTCATGCAAAGCGAAAGTCCACGAGCGCAAGAATAAAATAATTCCGCGCACCCATAAATCTAACACGAAGTTGTCGGTTCTTTAGGATGCGCCGATGCTTGGAACCTCTTGACACCGAGTCTGCAAATGACGTGATGACTGTGTAATAGTTGCCGGTGCTTCCCCGTTACTTTGGGCCCCGGACACATTGCTCATGGTTGCGCAATTATTCAGTAAAACAATTACCAACAATGTTGTATTTGTTTTCTTATTTTGCAGCCGGGTTTCAAGCAGGAACTAACCTTGTTTTTTCAATCCGTCCGCCAAGGAGCCGGGAACAGCGCTGCATGCCTTCTTGATGCCAAAATCGCAGCTTCTAGCGATGTAAAATTCGGACACCGTGGCCTCACTTATAATGTGCTATTTCACTTAGATAGCTTGCGCCTCGGCTAAGGCTGCACGTTGTCGGTGGTTTGCACGCGCAAACCTTCAAAAACACTTAAAAAAGGCCGACCTGCACCCTTCACGAGCTTCGGGGCGAATGAATTTCCCACGTTGTGACGATGTTAACCATTCTTTGTTCTCCAGAGCATAATGCTGGTTCTGCACATTCCCGCACGTTTTCACTAGCTCGTTCGCACTCGGGGCCTTATAGTACGCGGCCCCCTACACAGAGTTTCTTACTTATACTATGCAGTTACTTGAATAAAACATGAGAACACATACTGTTGAGCTTTATAACTAATTGTGTATATAATAAAAAGATATGAAATATGGAAACACAGGTGGCACGAATTGGTCCGTTTCAGTGCCGAAAAACGACAACCCCCCAAATTTACCGCAGGCTCGGCTAATTGAATATTTCTGGGCCATTTTGTGTCGAAAAGTGTATGGTGGAGGTTGGGAAGCCGAAAACAAACAACAATTCTGTGGTGAAAAGGCAAAAGGGTGTAAGTCAAAAATGATCATTTTACAAGAACATCAAAAAACTATTTTGCTGGAGATTTGAGAACAACATTTAATTCTTTTAGCTGGTAATCAAAAGAATCAACTCGATTTATTGACTACAGCTTGCTTTGCTATTGATTCTAAAACTGTTTCTAGTAGAAGATAAATAAATACGGAACTTATACCATATCGTATTTATTTTTACTCATTTTATGATATAGCAAAAATGTATAAGCTGACATATAGCAGCAGTATAGAGACACCTTGACTGTGATATCAAATTAATTAGGTCAATTAAAATCGCGAATCAAATTGAATTAGGTCAATTAAAATCATTAATTGAAATTAATTGATCTAATTCCGTGGATAAATTACGCATTAGCTACTGATTAAATTACGCTGCGGCCATTTTTAACTTGCTTCCGGAATTACGCTGCTGCCATTTTTAATTTCAATTTTAATTTAAACTTCCCGGGAGTCGGCCATCTTGGTTTTCTGCGCGCGCACTTCTCTCGGCTGACATCAATTTTTAATTTAGCGCCCGTTTTTTTTTTTAATTTAAAGCAGTGTTTTCCTCCACATTCGCCAGTCGCCGACGACTACGACCGAGTAGCCGCGACCAATTCGTTACGACATCTACAATGCATTTAAGCCGGTCTGTTTTCCTAGCTGCTACTAATTCGTTGCTACCAAAATCCGTTCGCCAGTCGCTAGTCGCCAGTCGCTTGACATGTTTTTGAGCAGACAAGCGACTTATTCGTCGACGAATTAGGATGTTTTTGCATCGTATTTGTGAATTGTTGTGTGTAGATAATATATTTTAACTTGGTCAAGTCAGGAAAATATAACTATAACATTAGGAACATTAAAATTATTGTTTTTTTATCAATATTCATTTTATAAACTGCAGTGGGTCACGAGCGAAGAGCAGTAAACCGCTGCGGGAGGAAAACAGGCAGACATCCTGACGAATCGGTCGCGGCTACTCGGTCGTGGTCGTCGGCGACTAGAGAATGTGGAGGAAAACGCTGCTTAAATTGGTAAATCTGCCATCTCTCTCTCTGGTTGTTTTCAGTCGCACGCTCATCTGTCTCTCTTGTACTCATTGGCTCTCTTAAATTCAGAGGATGGATGTTTATTAAAAAAAAATCTCTGGCCAACTCGGATTTGAACCCGCTACGTTCGTGTCCACATTTGGGCTGCATCGGCGTGAGGCACCAGGCTATAAACCGCTGCGGGTTTTAAGGTGTCGAACGGAATGCCATTTCACTCTGAAATTTTATAGCGGTCAGTTTAAGATTTCAAATTATACAATGTACAATATTAGCCGCCGATTTATTTTAAAACGGACTTTATTTATACAAATAGAGTGATGCAATTTTGCAGTGTTCATATTATAATTTTAAATGCTATTTCGACAGCGTCTTATCAATTTAATTCAAGATGTCCGCTATAATCAAACTACATGTATGGATTAATCAAACTAGTTGAAATATTTGAATACAACGCCTGAATAATTAGAAATTTGTAACTGTATTCGTGTAATTATTCAAATAAAAATGCAATCAAATTACGAACGAGCAATAGAATTTTGATATAAGCAGTCAATCGAATTCCCGAAATACCGCTGTCCAGATAGCTTTTATTCTATTAATAATTTGACGGGTCGCGATTTTAAAATTTCGTTTGTAATAATTACTTTTCTTGCATAGTTCAAACAGATAATTCTTAGATAGTATATCTTACAAATTTTGTATGGCGTAATGCTTCTCCAGTTTTAAAAAGCCGGTAAACAGACACTTTTGTTCTGGCTTTCATGGAAATATTTAAAAATTTCAAAAGAGTTATGCATCTCGAATAATGACAAAGCATAATTTATAAGAAATTTATTAACGAGTTGCTCAACCTGATACCAATTAGGATCGATATGATGTTTATTGTATTAAACCATCCTGTTTCAACCTGATCGATCTAATTGTAGTAAATAGTGATTCACTTTCACACAGAGAATGTGTCCTTGCATTAGCAGATAAAACGAAAGTCATTGCTGTGGTATGCAGAGTCGTTTATATTTACGATCTGAATTTGCCTCTTGTCGCTTACTACCTGGCTAGGCTGTAAATGACAATTTTATAATAAGATGCACCTCTCCCAGCACTTGTATTATTTATGTGGACGATAACTATAAGGATTGCATTAATTGATAAAGATTTCAACAAAATTTTCCAGGGTTTTAGAGAAAAATAATTTATTATTTTAACAAAAATTATAGCACAAGCGCATTTATTAGTATACACTTAAAAACAAAATTCTTACCAAATAAGATACAGGATAAGTCGGGAGGAGAAGGAAATATTTTGAGGATGTGTTCGAAGATATTAGAGGGGGGTTAAAATTAGATTTGTATCATTTTACTGAAAGCTGGCAAATGATATCAAATTCAGAATTGGCAGATATTTTTTAGCAATAAAAAATCTTATTTAAGAAATGTTTTTAATTTTTAGGGATGGCGTTACAGGTTTAAAATTAGCAACCCCTATAAATTAATGTTTTTATTGGATTTTTTTCGGCGGACAAGAATTTGAATAACAAAAAATATATAGTGCAAAGCTTGAGTGCAAAGCTTGATTTATTTAAACACTTTTTTAGTTCCTTCACTATTTTTGATCAACAAATTTTCTGTAAAATAATAGTAATTTAATATACAAGACGATAAAGTTAAATTTCATCCACGAGTGAATTGCTTAACGTTGAGACGAAGTCGAAACGTTAATGATTCAAGAGTGGATAGAAATAACTTTATCGTCCTGTATAATACAAAAAAAATTTCTATAGCAAAAGAACTTTAACAATTTCAAAAGAAAATAAGGACGGTCAATCATATTTCAAAATTTCAGTAGCTAGACTGGGTTGCTACGATAATACGATGCTGTCATATTTAATTTAAACAAAAGTTAGAAAATTAAATTACTTTATCTATCCTTGATGTTAAAGTGCTACTTTATCTACCTTTGCTGTTAAAGTAAAACTTGACCTTTTGTTTTGAGTTGATTAAAGCACACTTTAACATGTGCTATAGAAAAAAATATATTATGAGTTATATATATTCACCCCGTTAAAAACATACCTACAAATTCAAGAAATTCTCATTCATAAACCCTCCTATTTATAGAAGAAATCTGTCAATTTTCATTTTAATATCTTCTACCAGTTTTCAGTAAATTGACAAAAATTAATTTTAACCCCCTCTAATATCTCTATAAGGGCTGAGAATCGGACATAAACATATTGACTTATTTTTCTTATTTTGACCTTCTGAACAAATAGAAATATTATTAAAAGGTATCAAGTTGATTTCTAGAATAATATAGAATTTCAGTTATGCTTAGATAGTTGCATGTAGCATTAAGTGAGGTAATAAAATTTTAATACGAAATATGGTTGAAATAATATAATACAATATTAAATAGGTACACATACAATGGTTTTAACTTATTACAAAATATACAATATCTAACAAATATTGTTAATAAAAATTAAAATTTATTATATATGGGCATAATAAAGAGTGTTTAAAAATGCCACATAACCTTGATGGTACGTTAATTGGTTCTGCGAAGCTGAAGATTCGACTTATATCTGAAGAGAAAGCAAGTCATCTTCTTTCTCAGGTAAACTGAATAAAACAATAAAACTAGACGAGCTTGTGCAATTTCATACGTGTAAAAATAAAAGTTCAGCAACTATACTCCATTCACAATGTTTCCTTTTCCCAACAGGCTATGTTAGGATGACATGTTTGTTGGTACACATGCGAAATAACTAGACATAACAAATGTGGTTATGTTATTTTCAATTTGTGGCTATAATGTTTGAAGGCGTGCATTATTGCAGTTAATTTTTTGCCTCCTTCCGTAAAGTTTTTGGCATTTTGACACTAAAATTGTAACAATGTCAATAAAGCAGTTGTAACAACTTTCATAATTATTTCATGTCGCAGTTTGACTAAAGTACGTTTTTTTTCTATAAAAATTTTGAAGGCCAAAGAATTTAGGGTTTATGTTGGCATTACTTGGATTCCTTTAAAAAATATATGTTAGTAGAATTTGTTTAGTAACTTTTTCCACTAAAAATTAGTGGAAAATTTAAAATCTGGCATTAAGGAGTTTTGTTTTTAGGTAATCTTTCGTAAACTTCTTCTTCTGGCATATTATTAGGCTGCAGATCCAACAGTTCCTCTGCACACTACAGAATTGCTTCCTTCGCATTGAATTTTAAAAGATTCCATTTTTTACGCATCTTCATTTTCAAAAAAGAAAAGCTGACAATTTAATTGTAAATGTCAAAATGACACAAGTCATTTACAGAAAAACCTGACGAAAATAAATGTTCTAATTATTTTTAAAAAGCAGTTTTGCCAATTTTATCTTGACCTTGAAAATTTTTATAGGTAAAAAACGTGCTTTACTATCACAATTCCTGCATAAACACGTAAATTCTCAACCTTTGTGCAAAGGCAGAGTTGCTAATGTATGACCTGAGAGTCTTTCAAAATGTACGGCGAAGATGTAGCACACATTATTTACTTCCATTTACGATAAAGGAGGTATTGGATTCACCCCAAAAATTCGAAATTGGGTTTTCAACAGATCTTCACGTATTCGAGTACCCTGAACCCAAAAAACATGTTTTGGTTCATTTGTCTGTCTCTCTGTCTGTGTGTCTGTCTGTCTGCGAACAGAATATCTCAAAAACGAAAAGAGGTATGACGGGTAAAAGTTTCTTGTACTATGTAGATGAGACAGCAATTTTTGAAGAAAATCGCATAACCGGAAGTAGGTGTTTACTCTTGTGATTTTTCAGTTTTTTTTCGATTTTTTCAAAAACGGCTCTAACGATTATTTTCAAACTTTCCATTTTGATTACATTTTTAATGTGTATTGATGTGAGGTAGGTGATTGTCCAGTTGAATACTTCTAAATGGGTGTCTTTTGTTTTTTTAAATATTTTTTTATTAACTCCTATTTTATATAGAACATCCGTTATATTATTACATTTTTGAATTCAGCTTAAAATTTTAGAGAAAATTTGTCTCTTTAACTAACGCTCTATTTTGTACCGGTTTTATAGAATTTGCAATTTTTGAAAATTTTGACTAATGCTTAAAAATTTAAAATCAAATTTTTTGCTAATTATAAGATCACTGTAAAAGAAAGTTGTGTGAGTGTACCACGCCAGATTTTTAATCATTGCGAAAAACTGATTCTCAATTAATGGAATAAAAACGTAGGACGTTTATCGGTTGAAAATATTCTTCCATTTATTATTTCATTAAAGAAATCTTTATTAATCAAAGAATGCCCTAGTAATGATAACATAATTATTTTAGAGAAAGTATGCAAAGGAATAAATTCAATAGAACACGCGTAAACGGCTGATGTCTGAGAAATGAGTTGTTCTTGTTGATATAGACGAAGAAATGATGTCATTATGGTAATGTGAAAGTTAATTACCTGTTTAAAATGGGAATAGGGGTAACAGGTAATTAATTGCGAATTAAGATAATGATACCAGTGCAGTTTTACACTGATAAATTCCAATTAGTCATCATTATATTTGACGTTTATCAGTGAAAGTTTACTTTAAATGTCTGGGCGATTTCGTTCAATAATTAGCCATTTTTTTGTTATATTTATTCTTTGATTGACAATACCAAGAACATATTCTGTGACCAAAAACACGAAAACGTGGCTTTTGTATCAAGGAAATTTGGGTATAAAATTTGTTATCTAACTAAATAGAAATCAGTATGAAATACAAGGTATAGGTATGTGCTTTTACTCATAAACCAGAAAAGACAATAATTGCGACCCTACCATTATTTTAATCCGCATACCTGATTACCCTTGAAGTATGCATTGTCCGTCCCTTCTTATCTATATCTATTCTTGTCTTTAGTACTCGGCAGTGAAGAATTAAACATTTGAATTCATGATTTCTTAGTTGTTATTTGATTAATCACCGCTTACTGAACATAAATTCAGTTGGCGATATCTATTGCTGGAAGTGGCGCAATTTAAAGAGTCTAGAAGAAGAAATATGTAAGATGTAAGGAAAAAATAGAAAAATAATTCTATTGCTTTATGTCCTGCGCCCTATTATAAAATTTATGTGTATTTACACAGATTTACAAAATAGTAACAAATAACGACAAAATCACAAATTAACCTATTTTTGTATTTGAAGAAATAATTAATTTTTTTGTTATAATTCTGTTAATAATGTCAAAACTAAGAACTGTTCACCATCGATACGATGTTCATCTATAGAAGGTAGATATACAGGGACCGGCAGAAGCATATTAAACATTTTAACGTACAATATCCCACTAAGGTTTTTATCCATACAAATGTGATGAATGTCATTATATTAAGTAGGATCAGGAGTTTTGTTTTAATGTTTAAGTAATAAGTCAAAATGCGTTTTTTAATGTGCAAGAGCGAGCTTATTGTGTCGAGTCATTTATTAGGACCGAATCAATAGTAACTGTGGAAAGTGCGTTCAGAAGACAATTCAACAGGCGGCAGGATGTTCCATCGTACTTGACAATAAGACGGTGGGTTCAGAAGTTTAGAGAATTCGGTTCACTTTGTAATAAAAAGCCACTGGGAGCTCCACGAAATTAACGGTATTAGGCAAGATATACCAGAAAAAGTTATGCAAGATTTTGTTCGACGTATTAATGAATGTTCTGAAGAAAAAAGCGGACATCTCCGGCACTCGATATTTAAATAAATAAACTCCCAAGTTTTGTGAACATACTCATGTTTTCGTTTTTTTTGTATTACACTGTATAAAGAAAAAAATTGTAAATAAAATGTTTAATATGTTTCTGCCGGCCCCTGTATAAATCGATCATTAACCGAATCATTTCTGTGGCTCCTACAGCCTTAAAGCAACGAGAGAACAAAGAATTAAGCCTAAACATAAATTCGACCAATATCAGCCCATATGAAGACGTAAAATTGACAGTTCTTACTGAAGGTGGCGGACGGTCTACAAGGGTTTTACTAAACTAAATTATATCCTGATTTAACAGTGAGGTGAGGTGCCAGCAAAACCAAATCCGCATCAGATTACGGCGATTGTTTGTAATTTTGCGACCCTAAAAATGTTCAAAATGGCTGAAACTAGCTCTTCGTAGAAGAAATTCCAAAATTTGCTATAAATTTAAACAACCTGATTCAGAAGAAGACGTTCAAACTGGTTTATGTAGAGGAAAAGATTTTAGAAACGTTACATATTGGAAGGTCCCAGTTTTATTGCAAGTTACGAGGCGTTCTGGAAAATTTTGAGTTATTTTAAATTTTTGTCAATATAGCAGAACTAATTTGTTCCTGATCTTGACTTTCTTCGGGGCTGAAAAGTATTGGTAGCACCTTTACATATACCTTTGTAAAACTCAAATTATCACGCGAAATTTCCTCGACGGCCTTTTTATCGATATTTACCATTCGAATTCTTCATTGGCAATATTTTCGAACCATTTCGATAATTTTAGCTACGATTTGGAGGCGACCAATTCGTTAGACTACGCAAGAAGCATTCTGCCTTTTAACCGTCTTTCATAGCATTCTATCATCATTTCGTCGTTAATTTCATCAGAAATTCAAATGTCATTGTTGCCCAGAGACATTTTTTTTTCGTTTTTGATAGCTTGTATGGATATATGAGTCTCCAGTACTGATTCTTGCAGAATTTAAAAATTCTTAAGCAAAATTTGTTGATTAAACGGGGTTAGTTGGGTTCTCTTTTGTAATATATGTCCGAAACCAATCATGTTTCTTTCTATTTATATTAATATAATATATCATGTTGCTATATCATCTATTTCAAAGATATTTTGCACCTTTCAGAATGCCCCTAAAATGTTGTAATATTTCCAATGTTTTCCGTTGAGTGACCTATTGCTGTCTTTAGCAGAATATTCTTCACGATAAATTCGATACATTTTCCATAAACAGGATATTTATTGGCCGACATTCTTTACATTTTGTGGACTTATTTCGGAATTGGTACGTAGGTGGAAATACGCCTTCTTATAAGGTTTTATTCATTATGGCGAGATCAAAAGGTCAAATCGAGTAACACAGCTCATTTTAATGATCGTGTTGGCTTTCTTAAACGAGCTTGCACTAACACCATGTTTTAAAGTATTCTGAAGTTTTTCTTCACTATTTTTACAGTTGAAATCCAAGTAGGGCTTGCATGTGGAAACGTTACAAGTTTCATTTCCAGGTCATCATCCTGCACAAGAACTGCGGTTGCATACTGCAACCAAATACAGACGGATATCAAGAAAGCGTCACATTTTTATTTAAAAAAAATTATAAACGACGAAAATTAATTTAGTAATGGTTAAGCTCTAGCTATAAATTCGCACATGAAACTATTAACTGAAAAACACACCTTTTTAATAAAGGCAAAGTGACAACAGGGTGCTTTAAAACATTTATAATTCCATTATCAATTCAGAACGTTGCCGCGATCTATATCTCGTATTTGGCATTTCACTGCCTTCACCACGAAAGTCACGCAGGTTTGATAGATGTACGAATTAATTGGTTCAACCCCATAAGGGCATAAGCCATGAAAGGCGCTTTCTATAAATTAACTAATTGCAGGCGCAGTTGCTCACAATAGTGGAAAACTTATAAAACAGATTGACAATAGGGGATACTTTATAGAATCTACTAGATTCAATCACCATGTAGGCTTTGTGTAGATTGTAAATCTGTAAAAATTAAAAGAGGCATTTATCAAAACATTGCAATCTAAACTATTAGCAACAGCTGCAAGGTGGAGCCAAGGTAATTTGGACAAGTTTCCAGCAATAAGTTGACTAATTGCAATGGCGACCTTTAGTGTATAATAATATGCTTAGAATAATCACATTCATCACCCCATCCTGTAGTTTAACGTATATTTATTGACTTTTACATTTCTATTATGAAAAATATTACAGTGATAAAGCAGTAGGAAAATTCGGGTGGTTAATTGCAAAAATAAAATCGACAGATACTCATAAAAGGTGTGTAATATTGTTTAAGTGCTACATTCTTGTTTTCAACGGTGTGTGACGCATTTGGAAGCTTTAAAAATAAGTCCCACCAAAAAGCTTTGGGTATTATGTATCCTCGGAGTAAACCTACCTGACCTTTAGGTGTTTGACATTTTATATTTCTTGAAACGCGAACTGCATTTTGCTTCAGAAGAAATCTAACAGGAAGTGGTCTACTATTGCTATAAGATACAAACGCAATATGCCACAGTATCAAGTGGCGGTTAGCGCACAGATAGGAAGAGGAAAGTCCCCGACGAGAAATCCGAGCTGCTTTGATAATTAAAATATTCGATACTCCAAAAGGCACGTGACTTAAACTTTAAATATCAGGGAAAAGCTTGATCCGGCAACACCTGTGCGTTAGCCTCCTGGCCAGGATATCCAGAGCGCCCGCTCATTGGCTGGTCTAAAAACAGTACGGGGTGTCCGAACATTTCTTATTGCAAACGCTGTCACTCAGTAAATTATCTGGATGTGTAGCGCTACTTAACGATAAGATTAAATTTGATTACTTTACGTTAATTTTACCACTCGTGGATTGTTCTGGTCCAAGGTTGTCAACAGCTGAAGTAAGCTATAAATGCGAGTCAAATATGAACAGATGTTCATTTTCTTTAACTATTTATACAAAATTAAATGTTTTCTAAAACTATCTACACAGGAAAGTGAAATGAATAAATAAAGATGATATCGAAATTATACAGTATCCTAGTGTCCACGGCGGTACGGGCGGAGCTGTCTTCGCTGGACGTAGTTACGGGCGGCCCCTCCCTGTCCTGTGGTTCGAATTGCTATCATCAGATCAAAATTAAATAATTCATTTTTGGTTTGTTGTTCCCGAGTTTTCGCAGATTTTGGACAGGATTGGACCAAAGCCGAAATGATTCTGGGGTAATTAACATCGGCCCCAGATCGAGCAAACGATAACGCCCAGCGGCGTTAGTGAAATGAATGTAATTTCAGACCCCGGGCGTGACCTTCCGGGACTACCGCTAGTCCATCGCTCGCCGGTAAAACTGGAACGTTCGCGGTCCACTCGATTTACAATTCAAACCCGAAGCAAGGTCGCGCCTAGTGAATTATTAAACGGAATTTATGTTGTTTTGAACCTCGTATTGGCGGATCTTCTACGGCGGTCTTTCGGAAGAAATTATGTAATAACAGAGTGGCTTCGCGGGTTATTGGCCAGGTATTCAGGTAAAGTTTTTAAACAGCAAGATTTTTCATTGCACTGGGGATCACTAGGAGAGGGCAGTTACTTATCAGCTGCAAGAACTTCCATTGCGCTAGAGGGTTAATAGGACAATGTAATTAGTAATCAGCTGCAAGATCTTCCGTTGAGCTACAAGATTACTAGGGCAGGTTAGTTAGTTATCAGCTGCAAGACCTTCCGTTGCGCTGGAGGGTTGCTAGGATAGGGTGAGTTAGGATTGCTTCTGCACTTTTACTAACATAGGCAAAGAAGGATTCTGATCAGGTAGAGATAGCTCAAGCAGTTCGACTTCTCCATTAATAGCTGGGAACCGAACTTACGCAGACTGGAAAGGACAGGTAGTTTGGGACAAAATACTGGTTTTAACGGACATGTATCTGGACTGGTCCAAGGACCCAAGAGTCTCCGGCTGGGGCTCAGGTTCTGGTCTGGATTCTGAAAGGAACAAGTTGGATCTGTCTGTGTACTGGGCGGGCATCGCTCCTTTATTGCTTCGAGGCGGTCGACCTGGTGAATCTAGAGTGGGGATAAAACATACTAGTTAAGTGGGAGCTGGAGAGTAGGGATGCGTGGATCGAGCCACTCGGCGAAGCTTGCACAACCCGTCGGCTTCACACCTGCACGATACTGGATCATCAACAGGATCTGTTGTGGCGTGATAGCGCCTACAAATTGATAACGTAATTAAAACGTTCGAAAAGAATTTGGGGGCACGCAAAACGTCACAAATGCAATGGTTCTGAATTCTGGTTCAACGATAAATTCCAGACCAGCTTGGCCACGAAGACCGAAAAGCTGTTGGGTAAGCCCTGGCTCGCAATAATGGGTACCGACAGCCGCTGGACAAGCATAAACGTGCAAAACTCGTGCAGAAAACCCGGGGTTGTTTGAGAATTAATTTTTTGATACGCCGAACGGATCGTCATTAAAACTTCAAATAACTTAAATCCATGGAAGTGCTTGGATCCGGCAACGGCCGTGGATTTGCAACGAGGACCGTAAAAGAAAAGCACCTAACTGTGTGCTTGTTGCCAGGAATAAATTCAATGCGCCCGTCCCTCCAACCATCTAAAATCGCTGGTAGCCATCCAAAATATTCAAATGGGATTCAACGAACATAAAAACTCGTGACGAAAAAATTTTTCAACGTGTTACCTTATATTCATTCCTGATTTGTACTCGGTGAGTTATACGTTTGTGCAAACTTCAAATAGTATTCTCTAATGTGGAGCATTTACTTAAGCAACGGTTTTAATTTTTATTGGTTAATGAGCAATGTACTTATTGAACGTTGTTTTATCCATTAACTGAGACAATCAATCCATATCCATTCATCTCCTACATTTCGTCTTATTCCAATGAAGAGTTGCTGAAATTACATTTAAAAGCTGGAACACATAAAAACAGATATCATCAGTGAAAAACAATTTGATACGAGAAAATATATCCGAAAGCAAAAATATGTTTTCGCATAAGCAATGCCTCTGTGGGACGATAAACCAATCGAACCGCTATAGAAGCGGAGCGAGATAAATGATACGTGTAGCGGCAATGTGATGTAAGAGCGTCAATTTTATTTCTCCATTGTGACGGCACCTACGTATGGTAGATCGCAGGCCATCACACGAAAATCATCCTCAGAAATAGAGCTGCATGTCGCATGGGAAATTATAATTAAAAATAGATTATTTGTTAGTGGTTTCTTGCCAGTGTAAAGATATGGAGGAAGCTACTCGAAAAAATATGTTTAATGCATATATTAATAGTTACTGCCATCGAAATACGAATATAGAAGTAGACGGCTTCGGAGGTTTATTAGTACACACAATTATATGAAAATAGAAAATAAGTGCACACTGGCAAGAAACCATTTAAAGTTGCCCTTCCTGGTGAGGAAATTCCGTTTTAAGATAAATACGATTGTCACTAAAGTGGACGCATGGATTAAACTATTGTCAATGGTAAGGGTTAAATATTAATGGTTTGCCTCGAAACTCCTTGCGTTAATTAGATCTTCACAAAATGCTCTCAGAGCAATTTTATGGTTACCTACTCTAAATTTTTGAAGTTGATACGTCACTACCGCATGCTCACGCACACATAAATCCCCTGCGGATAGGATTTAACCCCCTGACGAGCGTTTTAGATACCTCTCTCCTACAGTATTTTACCAAGCATCCCTCTTAGCAAAAACTTGACAGCCGCAAATTTAGTTCTGTTGAACCGTTTAACACTAATTATCATACAAGCGAAATAGATTTTCCACGTTTATTAAATTAATGAAGGGATATCACGTTCTAGACTGGCCCCCATTTAACGCAACGTATGAGAGGGTAGGCACTTCCGCATCATAGCATCTTCGTCTTGAAAAAATTAATTAAGCTTGCTAGATACGATCCGCTAAGTAATGGGCTGACTTGGTGCTTTGTTGATAGTTTTGTTTTGTGTCTCTGTAGTATTCGCTGCATACAATTAGCAAACAGGAGCTCGGAGATAATTTAGACTTAGTACGTGATGTGTAGGTATTTAGCTGAAGTTAGCAGCGGGTGTTTATGTAGTGCCCCTTGAAGGCGAGTAATACAATTCTTCGAATGCAAAGAGGAAGTTTTAGGAAAGTTTACAGCTGGTTTTATCTCAAGCAAGGTTTTTACGGGGCTTTTTATTCGTTGTATCTGTTAATCAGGGCCCCAATAAAGAGGCACTATCTCCTTGCTCAGCGACCAGGTTACTTAATTATTCTAGACCATTGCTTTATTTAAATCATCCGGCCTTTTATTAACCTCGTTGCGTTTACGGCTCTCTTTACCCGTGTCTTGCTCGGAGGCGCTTTAATCTTGTTATGTAACTCCCTCACTCTCAATGTGTGTCATCAATTCAGTGACGAGTCCTCATTCAATCGTTGTCGGAACATGTTTTAGTACTCAGGGAAAAATCCCTCTATCTGCAAGCTCACGAGCTATCGACCGCTCCGTAACAAGAATAACCACTCGAATCGGGTCAAGTGTGCTGCACTTAATCAGTGTGGGCCGCTCCCGACATGTCTGATAAAATTGTCATCCTGTTTCATTTTCGCGGATATGCAGGATATGCAGGATATGCACCGATCCAGGATCCAATTAAACGGCGGCTTTGTGGCCGCCGCCGCCGCGGAATTAAAAACGATCAAGATACCGCTCATCTGACGATCTCAACTCGCCGGGAAACAGCGCCGACAACAAAGAACTCATTGGCGAAGCACGCTTGGCGAAACACAAGATAAATTATCCGCACCCGTGCTGCTGAGCCACATGTGAGGTGCGGTCCAGGGCTCTGATAGTGGAGAGGAGATGAAGTTTGGATCCTGGGATCCCCCAGGTGCTAGCGATTAGCACCGTCTTGCTCCCTGGCCCAATCCGTTTGGGCAGCGTCGAACTCAAAATTGCTTCCAGCGGAAAGAAGCGCGTCTCTATGGAGATCGCGGAATAACATTTCCACCGCCTTGATAGATTTATCTCTTATTTGCTTACATGCCGCGATTAGGACTTTTTCCGGCCATATTCACACCGGCACGAGCGTTACAACATAACATGCTTACTAATATAAAAATGTTCAATTTTTGTGGAGATTAGTTTCAAATTTAATAATATTTGATAACAAGACTACCTACCACATCCTTAAATAAAATATACGTACGCGTTGGCCATCACCAATAAAACCATGACGTGACAGCTGTGACGCCGCATTTTTTAGATTCTAGAATTGTTTATACCCACCGCTTAGACGACGCACTTAATGCTTTTCTTGATTTTTGTTTTCCTTCTTGCATTTTATATGTGCAAACGTAACAAAGCAGATTTTATAAACGATTTCTCATATTAAACGTTCGAATATCGTATTGGGGCTAAAAACTACACTGATATATTTCTTCCATATTATTCTGCTCAGAACATCATAATAGTTCTGTTTATTTTTTTGGATTAGCCTTTTGAATTAAACAGTGGGACTACTTCATTTCTGTGGCAACTCAGCCATAACTTTTGTAATATTAAGGTTTTTTAATACGTACAGTAGAAAGAGGGTTTGTAGTTAAACCCATTGGCTTAGCTAGAATTTTGAATCCCCCAACCAATCATCGTCAATACCTATACTTATATCCAATCAGTTTCCTGCTGGAATATAATAATACATTTGGGAAAATAGATACTTTAGTTTAATTTGTAACCAGTTGACCCATTTGACATATTATTATTTCCCTCGTCTAAAAGACGAAGGAAGTATTGTAAGTACTTATTTTATTTGCAAATTGATATAATTTGCACTACCAAATGTTTTCTTTTTTATTTTTGCCCCTAGTTACCTGAACACCATAAAAAATTTAATTGTGTATTTTTGCGTTAACTGAGAAATAGATGCACATAATAATTTGCACATAGGTCAGGATTTACACTTGTTGGTAATGAGACCTAACAGATACGGGGTAATGTTAAAAAACAAAAATGTGCAAGAATAAGCTGTTGAATGTAATGCAGTTGCTAAGCGATTATATCAAATAGAGCTTCCGTGGCAAGATGCGACCGATGGATGCGCGGCCCGATACCTGTTACATTCCCGTTTAGATGTATTTCTTAGGCGCTGAGTAAGAATCCCGTCTACAATGCCTTTTTTATTTACAAATTGGTACAATTTGCATTACCAAGTGTTTTCTTTTATTGTTTCAGTAATATTAGGACCGTTACAATGTGTTCACCCCTAGTTGCCTTTGATTTTTAAAAATATTTAGTGTCACAACTCCACTTGCGAGGAAAGTTCTGAGGAAAGCCCGTTACATATTTTTTAGGTTATATTTTGTTTACTAAGTAAAACATTTCTCTGGAGAGGGCGATATAGCTTTCTGGGGTGTGCTTCCCCCCTCGCAAGTTACGCTGGCTAGATACTACCTTAAACTTAAACGTTGAGGCAATAAATAAATATCGGATTGGTGTCTTACAGTTTTATTTTATTCTTTATTTAGGTCGTAGTATTTATCAGCTGTAATTAATCCTTTAACCCTTTGAACACTATTCCTGAAATAACTCTCGAAGAAGGGATCTGATTTATTCTGAACTTTCCCCATTCGCTTTCAGTTTTTCTTGCCAAAATTGCGTGTTTTATTAGAATCAGCCTTACACATTACAGTAGAAATGCTCAGCATTATGTATGTATATGTATATGTATGTATGTATCAGAATCAACAATTTCCTGCGAAAGTAATTCATCAAAATCCTGATAAAAGCTGCCCATCTACAGTTTATTATTACCATTGCTCCAAATTTTCTTGGTGAATAAAACATTGGTGTAGATCTAGAAACAGAAGTAGGAAAGCCAATGACTGTTTTCACATTTATGCGTATGATGGTATCAACACCGTTCAATATAACCAGTCAGATATATCAACCTAAAAAAACTTATTCGTTAATGAAGTTCAGTTTTTGATAAGCGGTGATGTAACTGATATTATTTTTTTTCAAAACCTTGTGAACATTAACATCAAATATGTTATTGTCTATATTCTCGTTGCACTTTATCTTGACACTGGATGGTTCCAACAGGTAAATAACCAAAACTTTATTTTTTAATATGCTCACCCTGTATATGGTGAGTCCAAAATATGCCATTTATTCAAGGGTAAAAATCTGAGCTATATGCAAAAAAGTACTTTCATTTAAGTAATAATTCATGAGTTAAAGGAAAAATAGGAAAATAGTATATTACGCAACAAGTTTAGAAAAGTGATGTAGTAAAACCAGTTTTCTAACGTGTTGCGTATACTATTTGATCGCATTTTATAAAAAATGTAAAATATTAAATTTTAACATAAAAGTGACATTAAATGTCAAAACATAACCAAGTTGAGCAGAACTCGTTTCTATGTACTAAACCACAATAAGCAGCTCCAGTTGAAGTTATGCATTTGGCAGTACTGAAATCTATTGTTGGTGACTCTATAAGTCTATGTCAAATTGGAGGTTAGCAGGTTAGGTTTTGCGTCAGTCTGTGTCAAAACTGGCGCAAAACCTAACGTGATAAACTCGAATTTGACATAGACTTACAGTGTCACCAACAATACACTTCAGTACTGCCAAACGTAAAACGAATCGCTGTTGATATGCAGAAAAGTGTGCAGAAACGTACCACATTTCTCAACGATTTTGAATGTAGAAATGTAGTGCGTTATCAAATGAAATGCGATAAATAAATTTTTGCTACGATTGTAGATGATGTCTTTGATTTTACACTGGGTTTGAAGTTAATCAGTTGACGTTGGTGAACGGAGATAGAAATATCCTCTTGTCAAAACTCATAATATCGTTTTTGATTTGATGCTTAGTTTTCAGTAATTACAATTTTTGCAAACTTGGTTAGAGCTCACCCCATCTTGCAGGTTTTAATGACACTTTTAATGTTTACTTGTTTTAGATATTATTTTATAGCCGGATTTTCTTCGTAACTTAACTCGAATTTTGAATACTTCTGAGCGGTCTATTACTTTAGCTCTTGAGTCAAGCGCCTTAAATATTGTTTTTTTTACTTATAAGACTGTTTTATACATTATATTTGATATGCCTGCCACCGCTCACTCGATTTCTGCTATGGCTCGTTCAATATTATATATCACATCGCCTCAGTTTTTAATAAAAATTGATTTAGAAGGCTGGCCAGAAATTATGTTTTATTAGTACCGGTTTAAATGATATAAATTGCATTTAATATTGCTATTTTACAATAATACATCATGCAAAGCGTTTGACTCAAGATGCTCGATTAGAAACCAAATTAATGATTATACAGCGTGTCTCACCAACTATCAGACATAGGCCAATTAACAGTGGAAAATTATTTGCACATGAATTATTGCAGCATAGGCATCGAGATACGTGATTGATCGGAAATAACAATGCCAAATTATTTTGTTGGTTGCATTTCTGATAAATAATTATTCCTATATCTGCTACTCTGCGACACACACTATATCTATAGTCTAAACTGAAAAATATTGAATTCCCAGTGTTAACAGTGATAGAGTGATTATTTTCTTGCAAATACTCTCATTTAGTTAACATTTCTAATTCTGAATATTTGTTGCAGGTAAGACTACACCGAGGAATTTTCAGCGATGAGTTTCAAAATCTTCTCAACGATGGGTTTCAAGATCTTATCAATGATAAAGATAAGATTTCCATTTACGTTTTAGACCTTTCTCTTCGAACTTGGACTGCTATAGTTCAATCAGGTATAGGTATTCTGACTTCCACTAAAAACGACACACTCAGAATGAGTTGAGCAATTTGCATAAAGCTTTTATAAAATTGGTATTTAAGTATGACAAAGAAACGATTAAAATGTGGTTGTCATTGTGGCATTCATCTTTTTTTGTAGTTGTTTCCTTTCTTGTAAATAATCTGGCTTTGTTAATTTTTTCTAAGTTGTCTATGGTCGTTTTATGAACCAATTTTACTGCGCTTCTTCAAAACACCTTCAACATGACGCGAGTTCGTCCACGTGCTCATTTTCGTCATCGCATGTCGCCTGCAAAGAAGTGTACGTGAACTACAACGTGGATTTGGACGACCGTACAGGACTACAGATGAAGAGGATCGACGTTTTAGATTGGTAGCTGTAAGAAACAGATTTTCAATAACGAGAAGCACTAGACTAGACTAGAGGGCAGCTATAGGACGTGGGCTGTCAATGTCATCGACATCTTCGAATCCGATTCTTTGGTTTACGTTCGTACCGTTCACTGTTGGTCCTATGTCTCACTCTACGACATCGTGCTCTACGATTAGAGTGGTGTCGTTAGCGTGTTAACTGGGCGCATTTCGAATGCAGAGCCAGTTGCAGTTCCATATCTTCAGTGGCTAAATAACCCTCTGCTCCAGCAAGAGAATGCAAAGCCACATAGGTGCTCACACCAGCTACACGGAACTTAGACGAACTTGGACTACGGATTAGAGATGCTTGGAATGCCATACCTCAACCAGAGATCGATCATCCCCTATCAAGCATGCCACGTCGAGTAACTGAGTGCATTAGAGAGAATGGAGGAGCCACTCATTATTACGAGGGGAGATTAAAATGAAAACTACTTAACCAGAAAAAAAGATTTAAAGAAAAAACAATATTTTAGTTTTCGACATCAACAGTTACACATTTGGTCTAACGCTTCTTCAATAACAAGATACCTTGCAAAAACAAATTTTTTGTAACTCCTCAAAAAACTCGGAAATTTCGTCGTTTAGTTCTTCACCTGAAGAAAATTGATGTCCTCGCAAGCGATTATTCAACTTAGGAAAGAGGTAATAGTTCGACAGAGCTAGTTCATGGCTGAAAGGGGGGTCGTAACTCAACAAAACCGCAGTTGTTGATTTCTTCCCTAACTTTGTGAGAATTATGAACTCGGCAATTCTGATGTAGAAATACATCTTTTGGGAAAAATTATAGAGCCCCCTTTTGCGTATAGCAACTTTAACGCCCGTATGCATAGTCATTCGCCAGCGACTCGTCGGAGTTGCGTTATGAATAGTATGTTGGCGGTACTGTACGTGTATATCAAATTCGAGGTTATCAGGTTAGGCTTTCCGTCAGTTTTGACAGAAACCGACACAAAATCTAACCTGCTAACCTCGAATTTAACACTTTTAGCACGAGTTTGCATACAATATTTTTCTACCACCTTAAATTTTCTGTTATTAATCCATAAATGTCGATTTAACAAAAGTTTGCATTTATGACAGTTATAATTTATGTCATAATAAAGAGATGGCATTGACGCCCAGGTAAATGTTTGTGAAGCCAGTACTGTCAAAGTCAGTCATCAAAGGTAATTATAATAGTACATATCTGACTTTATTCATTACATAACGCTTTAATTATTTAAAAAAAACACTTTACCTCTAGCGCAAGAAGTAACTAGAATAACTTTACAACCTCACTTCCAGTTCGAAATTGTAGTTTTATAACCTCACTTCACTTTTAGCACTTGGGCTAAAAGTAAACAGCTGATGTAATTTTAAACACGCTATATTATAAAACGTCTCTTTTAGTGAAAAAAGCTGGCGCTAGAAGGCCTACTTTTAGTGGTGGCCGTAGAAAAAAATATTAATTTTAAAATTTAGATATTCTCACATGAGTGGCCGCCTGGTCGAGTTTCCCAAATATGGGTGGCCATGCTTGTCAAAAAAAAAAAAAAATCTCTGTTGACAACTCAGATAATTGTGTCACTTGAAATGGATGCAATTTATTCTAACGAGGAAAGGGTGTTTATTATTAAAACTTTTTATTCCGGCAATAGTTTACGCAGAATTAAGGACTTATTCTCCATTCAATTTCAAGATAGCCCAATTCCAGCAATTGCGACAATACACACTTATTTGCAGAAATTCGAAACGACAGGAATTGTATCGGCTACAAAACAGCAAACGTAAATAAGTTCATAAAGTGTATGTATTCATACATTCATTACTATTTAAGTGTTTAATATTGTGTAATTGAGAAAGTGGAAATAATGATAATTTATAGGAAAGGGTTCTGGCATTAATACAACTAAATTCATACATAAGTGCATCATCAATAGCTCGTGAGTGCAATGTTAATCATAGATTGGCATTAAAAATACTTAAGAAACAAATACGATCCATATAAAGCACAATGCCACCAAAAAGTGTTTGTATCACAAAAATTATTTGATTTACACACAACTTGACATATACTCATTAAAAAAGTGCAGCAACTTGACAGTAAACGATTGTCATCACAGTACGTTTGCTTCATGGCTAGGTAGATTTCATTTTAATCTCTCTTCGGAACTAGCTGTTTTGCTATTGTTGAATTTGAGTTGGAATTTTAATCACTCTTTTATATCAGCAAAATACATCTTTTGCGAAAAGTTCATTAAAATTGCTGAGCACCTTCTGCGTGTGGAAGTCAGTATATGTTTTTGTCAATATTAGTAATACTAGACAATGTGATATAATAGTTCATTACTCTGTCGATATATGTTTCTTAAAAATATCGAGAGAGTATAGTTTGAAATTATAAAAGAAAAAACGTATCTATTATTAAAACATTAAGAGCTTTAAACCCTTCATATGTTTAAACGTTTTATCGTCAAATATTTCCAAGACGAATGATTTATCTGACAAATTAATGCATACCAAAGTGTTGCTATTGATATGGTGGATATCTAATCTTTTTAATTAAAAAAAATTAAAATAAATAATTGTGTCCACTATATACTATGTAACTTGCCAGAACTACAATTTCAGAATTGCAAAACAGAATATAATCGATTGCACTTGCTCTCAAATAGTTAATAGTAGTTACGTCTTCGGACTGAAGTGGTAAGTGGAGTGAATTTTTTGTGAGGTGTTGCACTATTTGAAACGACGATCTGAATGCCTTGCTGTACAAAGCGATTACAAGAATGCTTATAAAAACGGGAAATTTAAGGATAGGAGGCGGAATGGAATGTTAGCAGGTAGAAAGATCAAAGTGTACCTATTTACATTACTACGATTTGCCGATGGGATTATGTCCAAGTACAAGCATTGAAAGTAAAATTTGTAGGGAATATGTTAAGTGAAAGAGCAACATTTGTTAAACTTCGCCTTTTTTGTAACCGAGAAAATAAAGCCGTTTATAACTATTATTATTATAGTGGCTATCTTGTTATCGCGACTTTGAAGATCAATGAATCAATTCCTGAAATCTGTAAATGCATATTGGTTAACTATGAACAAGCACGTAGATTAAAAGTCTATACCTTAACAAACTTGAAAACTATATATTTCATAAAGCAATATGTACACCTTGGCAGTCGACAAACCTTCAGATTTTTAAAGATCATTATTTATACAGTACTGACTTCTAAATATATTGCACATGTAAGTTACTTAACAACAGCAAAGACATGTAGAATTTTCATGAGTTGATAAAAATGCGCATTTGCCTTTTTATTCATTTTCCCCATCAGTCTGGGACAAGTAGAGGATTAAACAAATATCTACTAATTAAAGCTGATTCACAAACATTTTTGACCAAATTTCACTGTTTGACATTTTTACAGTCCCCTTTTTCAACTTTTCTGTACCACGAAAATGACCGTGTGAGTCTGTTCAGTCACTTCATCTTAAATTTCCACGATTTCTAACTAATAAAATTAACATTAACCGATCTTGAATCTCAACTGACCAAAATATCTTCTAAGACGGGATTCCTACACATTGAAACTAATATTAATTGTCATATGGAGTGCTTAGCCAACTCTTTACGAATATTTTTCTTCTCGCAATGAAAGTCGTAACACGATTTTAAGAGCATTTCAAAGTATTCAATTTGTTAAGTTCAAATAAGCACCAGATGTCCTCGTCAAAAATTTCTGGAGAATTGCTAGCTGTGGGTCGAATTACATCCAGAAATTCAATGGGCGGACATTTTAGCCTCGACAAAGTGACTACATTTCTTATTCTTCTTCTTAGTGTGCCGTATTCGATTTAGCACGTTGGCGTCATAGTCAGTTATAATCGTTCTTGGCAACCTATGCGTGCTTCCTGCTCCCGCGCTTTACCGTTGCTTTTTGGAGAGTTAGTAATCGTGCAAACGTGTATAGGTAGAGTATGTGTCTTGTTTAGCCAGGAGTCGACTGTTCCACAAATAAAAACGTTGATTTTAACCTGCCAATTAATGGCTCTACGTGGTCAGATACCGACATTACCAGTGGCTGGATTATTTAAAAAGCGCTCTTAACCACTACGCCGATCTTCTAACTTAACTTATTTTGTCAGTATCCACTAGTCCAAATAAGGCATTGGCCAACGATTTCAATTTCGACAAGTTCTATATTGTTCAGTACTTTTAGTTCTGTAACAGTGCACAATTATGTTTGATTTGCATCCAGATGTTTCTCCTGAAAGACAAGGTCAGCATGGTGCTCTGCAAATGAAGGTTTTTTTCTTGCCAAGCACATACCAAACCACTGTGTACTAATATGAAGTTCACACTCTAGGCCTTTCCATTATCTGCCAAATTACTCATATAGTACAAGGAAATTAAAAAAATTGAAGAAAAAATTTATAATAACCCATACCTATGTATCTAAAGTATTATCAAAAATTATATTCATCTAGTATGGTTATGGAACAGTTCCTAATTTATGAATGCAGCTACGTTTGTACTTAAATGTGAAGCTTTTTATCGTACTATAATTTATTTTTCATGTACACTGCGAAAATAGTTGCGTTTGGATACTACGCTTAATTTCCTTATAGGTGCTGATCTGTAGCTGGATTTTAGACATTCGTTACTTTTTATAGTTGTTAAGCCATCATATACAACATTAGAATGCATCTAATTAGTGCGATTCTCACACAATTGTAGCGACATCTTATAGGTAAAGTTATAATCACTTTCTGTTGACATTAAGCATTATATTGGATCCTTCAAACCTGCGCACTGCTGTGTAGTGCACTGGGTTCGTCTACATTGCGTCATCAAATCTTGAACGCTGCGGTGCTTGGAAATTTACCACAGACGATACGGGGGTATAGCCTGACTACTAGCTCAGGTGCTGCGATGACGGTCGACATCACGAAACCCTCAGAACACCTCAGAAACGTATTTATGGTGATGCAATGTGTACTTACTCTGTACATAAGAAAAATTGCGTTTGCTGGACGGGCAAACACTGTTCGTTGCACTCATACTTACTATGTACACATTGAAAATTGTGTCTGCTGGACAAGCAAACGCTGTTCGCTGCACTCAAAGCTTATGCAGTAAACCTTAGATACCGCAAAGCCTTCTCTGTTCCTTCTAATTTTTCACTTTCCGCAAGCACAATGCACTAACGCCCACATGAAATTCGGAACCGGACTCGCCGACTACTGATTCCGTTCTCCGCGAACGCCTTTGAAGGTTTCATATCAAACTCTACATAATGTGTAAGCCTAGTTAACAATAAAACAGGAGATAAATACAAACCAACTGTATACAGGACATTTATTTTAATAGTTAACATAGGCGTTTCGTTTCTATGCCACAATTTAATCATACAGGTCATTTCCATAGTTACAAATTGGACCAATAGATTAGAGCGTGTATTTTACGAGTTAACATAGGAATTATTGTTGTCAAAAAGACAGTTAAAAGGTATCCTAATGTATACCACTGAAGAAAAGATACAATACACAAGTTGTTCCTACGTATCTACTTTTTAGTTGCATACCCACATTCCGGTAACAAAATTAAAGTTTCTTAGTAGCAAGTACCTAATTCAAATTCGTATGTTAACTCTTAAAATAAACGCTCTAATCCAGTGGTCGCCAACCTCTTCAATGTGTTGAGCTACTTGTTAATTTTGGAATAAACAGCGAGCTACCCACACGGAAGCCACGTAACGCAACGTAAATGAAATAATCCACAGTTAATTTATCATTATATCTATTTATTTTACTATTTATTTAACTGGTAATACATAATACATAGGTACTAATAATAACTACCTACCTACCAAACGAAGTTGTTTGAAAAATAAACACAAACTTTTATCCAGCCACAACGGCATGTCACGTAAGATTTAAAAATAGTTAATAATAACAACAAAAAAGTAACGCACTATCATGAACATAAACATTGAAAAATAAAAAAGCACGTTCAATGAGAAGGCTGACACTCAGACTCATCGATAATTTTTTTAATGTTTGCAGTATAATTTGATACAGCCATTCGAATACAATTATCCAAATGTTCATCTGTAAGTCGATTGCGATATTTGTTCTTAATAAACTTCATATTGGAAAAAGAAGATTCACACAAATAGGTTGAACTGAATAATGCTTTCACTTTCAAGGCAACACGGCATAGAACTGAATATTTGTCTTTACTTACAATAGGCCAGATACATTTGGTACTTGAGACTAACGATTTTAAGGCTAAATCATTTTGAAAATCAATTACTTCCATTTCTGTTGCAGCGATGTCTTCGCCAAAGTTCTGCATAACACAAGTTGCAAACTGTTGGATATCAATTTCCATAAAGGGTGAAACAACAAACTGCGCTACTAAAGCCATTTCGTTGAAATCCTTAAAACGATTTTTGAAGTTATTCTTCAGGGTAGAAACTATTTCTACATGATATTTGCTGTCATAGGGTTCTAATGGATTTTGAGATATTTTTTCTGAAAGAATAGGAAAATGCTTGGCATCGCTGTTAATTAGGTTTTGTTTCCAAAACTCCAGCTTTTTGATAAATGCTTTTATATCAGAAATCATTTCTGCTAGTTCTTTGTCTCTCCCCTGAAGCTGCAAATTAAGTTCGTTTAATTTCTCGGTAATGTCCACGAGAAAACCAAAATCTCTAAGCCAGATTGAATTTTCTAGTTCCGGAGTCGGTTCATCGCGTTTTTTGAAAAATTGAACTATGCCAGATAGGACATCATTAAAACGTTTCAGCACCCGTCCTCTACTTAACCATCGGATTTCAGAGTGAAGGAGTAGGTCCCCGTATTGACAGTCAACTTCATCGGCCAAGGTTTTGAATAATCTTCTTTGTAACGCTTGAGCTCTAATCTTGTTCACAATTTTTACCACCAGTTTCATAACGTTGTTTAGTTTCAGGAAATGTCCACATAATGCTTCCTGATGGATAATGCAGTGGTAAGAGAGAAATTGCGGAAAAGTTTCATCTTTACGACATAACGCCACCAGATCCTTATCAAAACCCACCATAGCTGGAGCGCCATCGGTTGTCAAGCCTACCATTTTCGATATTGGAATTTTCTCGGAAGAAATAATATTTTTTAAATGAGAAAACAACTCCTGTCCAGTAGTGTGTCCTTTCAGTGGAATAAACTTCAAAAGATCTTCTTTAATCGTAAAATCACTAAAAACCATCCTGACGAACACGGCCATCTGGACAGTGTCAACGACATCTGTTGATTCATCCAGTTGAAGTGAAAAATAAACACAGTTATCTAAGTCAGTTCTTAACTGTAAAAAAATATCATTGCTCATTACTTCTACACGTCTCATCACTGTATTAGCAGAAAGTTGCATAGATTTTATAGCTGAAACTATCTCGTCTTTGTTTCTAAAGTTGGCAAATAACGAGTCAGCAGCTTCTAAAAACGCCTGTTTTATCATTTCCCCGTCTTCATAAGGTTTCTTTTTTTGTGCAATTATCTGGGACACACGGTACGATGCTTCAGTTGCAGCCTTATTTTTGTCGATTGTTCTTAAAAATATTGATTGTTGTCCAATTAACTACTTTTTTAACTGTTTCAGTTTCTCCTTTCTGGCGGCAGAATGTAGTGGGAATGATTTTTCAAAATTAGAATGTACAGTTTTATGATGTCTCTCAATATTTCCTTTTTTAGCAACGGAGACCGATGTATTACATAACAAACACACATTTTTATCTTTAACTTCTGTAAAAAAGTATTGTTCTTCCCATTCCGAATGAAAGTGGTATGTCTTTACCTTCTTACAACTGCTTGCCATAATATTATTTTTTGTTGTTCACTACTAACCCAACCGCTGGACGTTGGTTACGCGTTCAGTTTTAAACTAAGCGCAATGTCGCCGCGCCGTGCGTATTTAACCCGTTCAAAGCAATCCAGATCGTTCTCGAACACTAACGCACTGGTCCGGCTGGTCGGTTCTAGCCGATTCTAGCCGATTCTAGCTTGATGGCGTCAGCGGCAGATCGCTCGCCGCAACGTTGCCGCTGTTTATGTTTAATATTATGACAATTAGATTTTTTTGTGGAATTTTAGGAAGCTTCTCTGATTTTGTATTTTCGTTGTGAGAGCTACCAGAATTACCCCCGCGAGCTACCGGTAGCTCGCGATCGACAGGTTGGCGACCACTGCTCTAATCTATTGATTTCATTGGTAACTGTAGAAGTGACCTGTAAGATTAAATACTGGCATAGAAACGAAACTGCTATGTTAACCATTAAAATAAATTCACTGTATTTGTAAACAATGCAGACCAGGGAGACAGATTTTCGTTTCAGTACTTGTTTATACAGGGTTAGTCATGAGTGGGTTACTTCTGACCAAAATACAAAGGACGCCTATCACTTGATACAATATTTAATATGATTAATAAATTGAATCAAAGTCCCCAACTTTCTGTTTACATGTCATTGGTGGCAATGTAAGTCTATGTAAAATTCGAGGTTAGCAGGTTAGTTTTTGTCTCAGTTTTGATTTAAATATTGTATCAAGTGAGAGGCGTTCTTTGTATTTTGGGTTGCATTCAACTTTTTGTCGGCAGTAACCCACTCATGGCTAACCCTGTATAATATTTTTTAGTGTGGCAGAAAGGTACCCCTTGCACATAGGCAACACACTTATCAATCACGTGGCTTATTCCATGTACCGAAAATACAGCATGCTGATGAGTTCAGCTGCAGAGAAGTTACTCGGTTGTGAAAACTATTTTATGTCGTGTATTCTAATGTCAGTTAATTGTCACTCCATCATGGCTGCTGGAAGCAGCTCGGCTTCTAGCGCCGCTTGTAAACGGTGTAAAACTAAAGTACCTAGTTAATGGTTTTAAATGTAATAAATGTGACACACATTTTAATGTGAGCTGTGCCAAGAAGTGTAATATAAAAATTCTTGACGATCAAATAATAATCTGTTGTGCAATAGATATTTATGTATTAAGGGAGATATGAATATGTTTTTTCCCTGAGGTAAAGAACATGAATATCTCCCGTGCTGCATACAATATTTTTTCTACTAGCATTTTCGTATAAATAGTATGAAATTTCAAAATTTCATAATGACATTTAAAATTAGAATATGTAAGTAACATCAAGGATTGCCTCATTGTATGGTTGCTAAGACGTTAATTATTGTAGTTGCATTGTTACCATGGGTTTGAGGGAGAAATAATTTGACAAGTCCCTTGGGAGTTATGAGTAGCTTTTCATATTCTGTTTCTATGACAAAAATGTAAAATATCATGTTGCTAGTAGATAAACATGTTTAATTCCGATAGTGACGATAAGGCATTTCCAACGCTGAGAAAAAGGTAGACTATCATATTTTTAAATATATTGTGAATAAAAAAGACACTTTAATACGCGAATTGTATAATAAAATTGAGTTTAAAAAAAACATGTCGAAGTAATAAGTGTTCGTGACTGTAAAGCAGATGCTGCTTTGTTGAAAGACAAGCAAACATTCGTAGCAAGCGGTACAATTAATAATATTGTAGCACAAAATGCTCGATCGGGTAAAAAAGTAAATAAACACTGTAAGCCAGCATGTGTTGAAAACCAAGGCCCAAACTTGAATATAAAAAAAACCACTCCGACTGTAACACAAAAAGACCTCTCAGCTGCTACGTTACAAACTGAAACTTCATCTGTGCTTAATAAATACATAAATTTAAACGACGATGCCAAAAATAATCATCCCTCGTCCAAAAAAGATGGCGAGTGGATTAAGGTGGCTAACAGAAACAGTCGACGTTCAATTGTTGTGGGCAATAATAAGGATACCGCAGATGTTAAAGGAGTCCCGAAATTAATTCACTTGCATGTATACAGGGTGGATCCCAAAACCATGTCATCAAAGCTAAGTGATTTGCTGAGACTCCATTTCCCGGAAGTAACCTGCACACCTTTATCATCTAAGCATCCGGATTTCTATGCTTCTTTTAAAGTATCGATGTCGGAGATTCACTTCAGACAAGCAATGGATCCAGATATTTGGCCGTGTGGTGCATGTATAAACCGTTTTTTAGAAATGCGCAAGGGAAAGTGATAAAAGAATATTAGTGTTTAATCCTAGTTTATTGTTACTTAATGTGAATAGTTTAAATGCTGATAAGCTAAATTCCCTTCAGGTGGACATTCGTGATTACATAAATTTAAAATTCCTATGTCTAGTAGAAATAGGTGTCAACGAAGACGTAATTAAATCTTTTCATATCGATGGGTTTAAATTAATAACACGTACTGTAGGTCCACTATGAAATGTGGTGGGGTGGGTATATGGGCAAGGGAAAACTTAAATGTAAAGAATTTAGCTATAAGCGTTCATTGTGCTGAACAAAATTTTGAAATTTGCGCGCTTTTATGGAAACCCGCCAAACGTATACCTATTATAATTTTAAATTGTTATAGAGCTCCATCAAGAGATGAAAGTGTATTTTTTACCAGTTTGTTGGATGTTTTAAATAGCCTTTATAAACCTAACATTGACATAGTTCTGTGTGGCGATTTTAATCTGGACATGTGCAAGAACAATAAGTTCAACGTACTTTGTTCCAATTTATCTTGCTTTAGTAATTTTATTTCCGATCACAGAACTGTTTTATTGGAACTGGATACCAGCGAGTCTGGGCCAGATAGACCTACTCTTGTAAAAGAACTTTTAGTGAAAATAATATTTTAGATTTCGAATGTAGCCTTCTAAGCGAAGATTCGACTGACCTCTACAGATCACTGATACGAATGACGCTTTCAGGTTTTTCTACGAAACATTTTTACACAATTTCGATTTACATTTCTCGAAACAGCGTTCTTGTATAAAACTTAATAATAAAAAATGGGTGAATGACGACGTGATTATATCTAGTGTCAATTTAAAAGACACATTTTAAAATGCTCTTATCCCGAGTTGCTAAATATATACAAGCAAGCTAAACAGAAGCATATTGCTTTAATAAAAACCACGAACATGACTTATTACCAAAACAAAAATATCACCCACAGGAGGCATGGAAGGTTGTTTCCGAATTATCAAATAAAAATAAAAATTTAAATAACATTTCCTTAAATGTCAACGGGACTGTAACTGAGGATCCCCAACTGGTAGCAGTTCAATAAATTTTTTATTGATGCTCCCTTAGACATTATAAAACAAATTCCTAAAACAACTAGCATATCTATTCAGAGTAATATATGTAATGATCCTCTTTTTTAAGTGCTCTTACAGGAGACGAGTTATAAAATATACTAAAAAATAAAATACAGAGTAAGAATTCTGCTCGTCCTGACGAAGTTCCGACATTTTTAGTCAGGCCAGTATTGAACCTATTGTTAAAACCTTTAATTTACTTGGTCAATTTATCCTTTGGAAATGGAGTTTTTCCAAATCAAATAAAAACTGGTAAAGTTGTACATATTTTAAAGAAAAAAGGTCCTTATGTACTAAATAATTATAGACCTGTTTCGGTATGTTCACCATTCTCAAATTTTTTTTAATATTGTTACCTAGACAGACTGATAAAGTTAATGGGATACAAATGCAAACGTCTACATAGAAAAGTAGAAGATTTTAAAAGTAAGGACTTTAAACGAATTATGTACATCGTCGAAATAACAAAAGTACAAGCTATTCAATGTAATAAAATATACGGTACCCCCCACCCAAGAAAAGCGCCCTTCCGTGCTTGACGACCATACCTCAAAAGTTGATGTTGCCTTCATTTTCGGATGACCTATAGTATGAAAACGTTCCAAGACTTCAGGAAGGTTCCTGGCGACCGGAATCGTGTACACATACGAACATACATACCCCGCACAGCACGTTTAGGCACCCCCCAATACGAAGGAGGGATCTAGTGGGCTGGCGTCTTCACCAAAAGATCCGCACAGCCGAGACGGAGATTTGGTATAGTGGGTTCATGAGTCGGTTGACCCGAATTTTAGAGATATTTGACTCAGAGTGGTTTTCGATATGAGGGAATTTCAATACTTCGTGTCGAAGTAAAATCTAATATGGGACCCATAAGAAAAAACGAAGGCCATTATGGTTTCAGATAGTTAGAAACGTACACATGTGTTTGTAGCGCAGATGCCCAACATTTACTAGAACTCGTATACATGAAACTATCGTGCTCATTTAATGAAGCTGACGCAAGCTGTTTCTAGATGTTGCTTTATGGTCCAAATTCTTGATTCAGTCGTATTACTGGTCTATGAACTTGCAGCTACCAGAACTATAATAAATTCCTGCAGTGCCATAAACGCGCATCAACAGTGAGCAATATGTCTTTTCGATAAAACGTGGGCATTTTTGTTGCCATGAACTGTATAGGTTGGGTTACAGTTCCAACATATAAAGGGCTTCAAGTTATATGGCCCATCCTGTATATTCCACTAGGGAGTTGTTGCAATTGCGTTCCGCTAAAATAGACTCCCGCTAAAGCTTATGTTACCTAGCAACATGTACGATACAGCCAATCAAAATCAAATTTGTCGATTTTAGCGGAACGCTATCGTAACGCTAATTTAACGTGAGGGTGTGCAAAAACTCCCTCTGTAATAACGTGATACAGACTAATTGATACTGAGTTCTATTCGTATTCTACGAGGGATAAAAGGGTTAAATGGCTGTGCTACATGTGTTACAGATAGCTATTCAGTGTTTAGCACTTTCCTTTCATATGGTCTCATTTTAATTTTAATTTCCCTCAAGATGAGAGACGCTTAGTCTCGAGAACCAACTTCCGTCATTTCGGCCAATAAAATGATTCAGAAACGGTTTCGTCTTCCACACACGGCACCCCGTCAGATAACCTCATACACAACAAATCGCAGTGTAATGATCGATCGTCTTACATGCGTCTTCATTTTCGAGATTCGGCCGACGTTCCGCTAAACGAAGCGACCGCTTTCCGCCAAGACGCCGAGCGTCCATCTTACCCCTATCCAGTGTTGCCAGATAGCTGTTATCAATAACCTCTGTAAATAATTTAAAAAATTACTCAAAGTTGAAAAACTGGCTACGTAATTAATTTTACTAACATGATCAAGCGTGATCGAGCATGGTGATCTAGCAAACGCAGCTTCCTAATTTAGGATGACCTGTTCTATTTAATAAAGAAACTAAAAACAATATTTTTTTAAGGGTAAGGTACACTGTTATAGTCGTCGCTTTCGTTCTCCCCTTGTTCCTCTGCCAACAATCTCAATATTTCATGATTAAGCACGTCTTTCTTGTAGATGTTGTCATTAAAAAACAGCATATTTATATTGCGCACATCTAATTTTTTACAGTTGTGGTATCCGTCTTAGATTTCCATATTTAGTTAATATTAATCCAATTGTAAAGCTTCCGTGTCCCATCACCTTCAAATCCTGCCCGCCTACTGCATTCCTATGATCGCTTCGTGCAGTAAGATAATCAGCTCATCATGTCGAATCGTGTAACAACTAACAACATTTATTCTGCTTCTTTTCCGTTTGCAGAAGGCGTATCAACTGTTAGGTATTTTGGTGCAAGTGCAATCGACTATTACTTGAAATTCCAGAATCAGTTCTTATAAGTTATCTTACATTCCAAACAATTACTCATTTTGCATTTATTTTCGGTTTAATTACAAATTCGCTGTCAAACAGATTTCAGCGAGTTCTCCTATGTTTTAAAACTGAAGCTCGGAGTTAAAATTTTTACATATTGCAGTTGTTCAGAATTCCAATATTGGCAAATAAGCATCTTTTTCCTTATGAACAAAGTAATTCGGAGCACGATTTCACTCATACAGTAAAGGAGTATCTATTTTCTTCATAACTTTCAACCAGTGTATTAGGTTTACTCTAACAGCGTTTAGTGCTTTAGTCTGCTCTGAAAGGGCTAAACCTCGAATAATAGTGTCCTGATGCAGGGGAAAACCTTTTAATTAGTTTCTGGAATGCAATTTGGTAAATATTCAAACCTCTAGGTCTAAGTAATTCGATAGTCATTTAAAAGCCATCAATATCAAACGTTTTTCAAATGAACAAGCAACAACTAAAAAAGGAGAATACCAAAGAAGTACACAAGAGCATAAAACGATTTAAAAAGCAAACACCTAATGACAATACCTTACAACGAATTGAAAAATAGCAGTAAATAAGAATAACAGTAAGGCGAAGAGAAGAAGATGTCAGTAGAGAAGTCGAAGTGTCTAGTTGAAGCTAAGGTGCCATTCAGGTGCAAGTTAGAAATACAGGGAAAGATTATAGAGCAAGTAGTAACGATCAGCACTTAGAAGTATAAACCTCGAGCGACCGCAATATATGTAGAGAAGTCAGACAAAACACCATAAATGGAGCACGAATACTTTAGGATAGAACCCGGAGGAATAAGTAGCTAAACATACAAAGCAAAGATGTGTTACGCTAATATGTCCAATATGTTGTAAAATAGTCACGAACAAGATGACGAGCATGGAATGGACAAGTTGGCAGAATGAACTAAGAAGATCTGCAGAGACAAACTTCCACCGGGAACAACAAAAGCAGCACGACCCCTGCAAAAATGGGCCAAGAGCTGAATACAATATTATGAGAGAAAATGAAAAGCTCACTAAAGTAGCAAGTGACTGACCTTAAACCAAAAGGAAGAAGAAATTCGGGCAGGCGGATTAAAATATAGACAGAGAGGTGAATATTAGGGTGGGTCGAAAAAAATAAATATTTTTTTTTCGGAACGCTTTAGTGTGGAAAAGTTGCCTATTGTAATAAGAAGAAAAACGGCATAAAAAAAATTAAAATCGGTTAACATCTTCCGTTCGCGCATCGTACTTAAATTTTATGAAAAATTGCAAAAATCGCGATATTTTTCTCATTCTTTTCTGTTAGTTAAAACTTTTAAAATAAACACGCTTTAGTTTTTTATGCTTGTTTTATGGTTTAAATAACCTAACTAAATTAAATTTTGATCAATAATCTAATTTTTTCCGTTCGCGCAACATCTTAAAAAAAACAGAAATTTATCAATATTTCGCAATTTTCACTGTGCAACTCTTCGCTCGATTTGCTAGAACAAAACGACCCAGAACTCACCACGCGGAGGTGGTTGCACGTCGAGTTCCACCCACACCCTACCCAACCAACCATCCAATTGTTGGGTGTGGTATTTACATTATATTTACATCTATTTACAAAGATCCTTTGGCTTACTCTGTTTTTTACTTTTTCTTGTTTATATCTATACACATTTAAAGTCTGATTTTTTGGAGAAATGAGGCATAACCGATCTAGACTTTAGTGTTGCTCGGATGTAGCCATCTCTAGCTTCATGTCCACATACTTTATTCGATGCCTCTGTCACAATTTTGACGCACCTCTCCACAGCCTGGGTGTGACAGGGAAACTTTAGTATTTCTCTCATGGGCGTAGTGCCAGAATTGATGAATGATTTAATATCATCTTCACTGAGGTTCCGCAGCATTGGGGGAGGATACACCACACAAGAATTCCAAATAATAATTTCAATGTAATCGGAAGCTTGAAAGTTTATCTTCGGTGGTACGAAATTTCTAACAGTCTTCTTCTTTGGGACGGTTTGTCTTGCTTTTAAGATCATTCTGTAACCAAGCTCCCGAATATGTTCTCTTTCATCAACAAGCATTGCCAACAGAACATTCTCTGGGTGTGCAAATAATGCATTTCGTTGAATTACTGGATCGACAACTTGAAGTAATTCGTCGGATAAATATCGTGATGTTTGGATTGCTTGAAAGACATGTTTTGTTCCGTCAGTATATTTGCTCTTTTTTATGGCAAACCACATAGGCATATATGATTTCAAGATGAAGCCAACTATTTCTTTTAAGTTTCCGGATGGATCTGATGAACTTATATACAACCTAAGGACTCGGTTGGCCGCAGTTAGCCATCTGGAATGGGACAAAGGACCAGGGTCCCTATTTGCCAAGTCTTCTGGACAATGTCCCAAGGCGATTGCATTTGAAATGTCCAACAAATACTGTTGGTCTTTGCTCAACAAATTCCTGTCTATATCAGGAATCGAACAAACTATGGGTTCATAATCAACCACGGGGAGTTTTTCACAGCAAGTGAGCTGCTGCCCGATTGGCCCACTAAAAGAACTAGGTCCTGCAGTTTGACCGTCAATATGTTGGAAAATGTGGCGAAAAGGAAGCTCATTAAAGTGCAGGAGGTATATGCTCCACTGTTCTGGTTCGTTTTATTCTAGCAAAACGAACAAAGACTAGCACAGTGAAAATTGCGAAATATTGATAAATTTCTGTTTTTTATAAGATGTTGCGCGAACGGAAAAAATAGATTATTGATCAGAATTTAATTTATTTAGGTTATTTAAACCATAAAACAAGCATAAAAAACGAAAGCGTGTTTATTTTAAAAGTTTTAACTAACAGAAAAAATTACAAAAATATCGAGATTTTTGCAATTTTTCATAAACTTTAAGTACGATGCGCGAACGGAAGATGTTAACCGATTTTAATTTTTTTTATGCCGTTTTTCTTCTTATTGCAATAGGCAACTTTTCCACACTAAAGCGTTCCGAAAAAAAAAATATTTATTTTTTTCGACCCACCCTACCTATATTAAGAAAGAAGAGGAATATGAGAATCTACACTAATGGGAAACGAAGAAAACAATTTCGGACGACACTAAATATATCTGTTGGTCGACGCAACTAACAAATGGAAAATATTAAAAATTACTAAGAACCTTTATATGAATTTTTCTCAAAGTAGAGCTAATGAAAAAGAAATCCATAACGGAAAACTGAAGAAAACTGGTCAGAAGAAATGTTTTTAATAAACTTTAGCCCTAAAATGTTTTGATATCCACGATATCTAATATAGAAAGGAGCACTGTCATACGCTAGCTTGTTCTTCTGGTTAATGTATATGTTGCGTATCTCCTCCTTTTGAATTGTAGTGGAAAACATTATTTCAGGCCTATCATTATCTTCATCTTGATCAACTTCAGGGCGCGTGGATAATATGAGGATGCTTGATTCTTCTTTTTTGTATGTACATAGATTAGTACTCTCTGCAGAGACCTTATACACATAATCACGTCTGTGTCTGTGTTATAGATAACGAAAAGGGATACTAAGCCTCTTAAAAACAGATGTAGTACAACCGACCAAAACATCCTGGAAATCATTCAATCCTAACATCTGTTAACACTATCCTGTTGGTTCTATTCGAAAAAATGTTTTTCATGCGTGTATATTTGTATAAAGTATTACTTTATTAGCCATTTAATCAGTGAGCACACAGTTTCATATTTGAATAGCTGTTGCACTGTCTTCAATATTTTTTACATCGCCTTTTAAGCCTGTGGTGTGTCACAATGTTGCGTTTAGTGTTCTAACATTTCGCCCATTCCACACTAATATTGCTTAACTACATCTTCTTTAGTGCTTTTACTTTCGTCCCTACTACTAACTCTTCTTTGACCAGCTTCCTTGCCGTTT
>OW679197.1:6619492-6642828 GCA_940337035.1 Agriotes lineatus
TTTTATCTACTAGCATATTCGTATAAATAGTATGAAATTTCAAAATGTCATAATGACATTCAAATTAGAATATGTAAGTAACATCAAGGATTGCCTCATTGTATGGTTGCTAAGACGTTAATTGTAGTTGCATTGTTACCTTGAGTTTGAGGGAGAAATAATTTGACAAGTCCCTTGGGAGTTATGAGTAGCTTTTCATATTTTGTTTCTATGACAAAAGTGTAAAATATCATGTTGCTAGTAGATAAACGTGTTTAATTCGGATAGTGACGATAAGGCATTTCCAACGCTGAGAAAAAGGTAGACTATCATATTTTTAAATATATTGTGAATAAAAAAGACACTTTAATACGCGAATTGTATAATAAAATTGAGTTTTTAAACACACATGTCGAAGTAATAGGTGTTCGTGACTGTAAAGCAGATGCTGCTTTGTTGAAAGACAAGCAAACATTCGTAGCAAGCGGTAAAATTAATAATATTGTAGCACAAAGTGCTCGTTCGGGTAAAAATGTAAATAAACACTGTAAGCCAGCATGTGTTGAAAACCAAGGCCCAAACTTGAATATACAAAAAACCACTCCGACTGTAACACAAAAAGACCTCTCAGCTGCTACGTTACAAACTGAAACTTCATCTGTGCTTAATAAATACATAAATTTAAACGACGATGCCAAAAATAATCATCCCTCGTCCAAAAAAGGTGGCGAGTGGATTAAGGTGGCTAACAGAAACAGTTGACGTTCAATTGTTGTGGGCAATAATAAGGATACCGCAGATGTTAAAGGTCCCGAAATTAATTCACTTGCATGTATACAGGCTGGATCCCAAAACCATGTCATCAAAGCTAAGTGATTTGCTGAGACTCCATTTCCCGGAAGTAACCTGCACACCTTTATCATCTAAGCATCCGGATGTATATGCTTCTTTTAAAGTATCGATGTCGGAGATTCACTTCAGACAAGCAATGGATCCAGATATTTGGCCGTGTGGTGCATGTATAAACCGTTTTTTAGAAATGCGCAAGAAGAAAGTGATAAAAGAATATTAGTGTTTAATCCTAGTTTATTGTTACTTAATGTGAATAGTTTAAATGCTGATAAGCTAAATTACCTTCAGGTGGACATTCGTGATTACATAAATTTAAAATTCCTATGTCTAATAGAAATAGGTATCAACGAAGACGTAATTAAATCTTTTCATATCGATGGGTTTAAATTAATAACAACGTACTGTAGGTCCACTATGAAATGTGGTGGGGTGGGTATATGGGCAAGGGAAAACTTAAATGTAAAGAATTTAGCTATAAGCGTTCATTGTGCTGAACAAGATTTTGAAATTTGCGCGCTTTTATGGAAACCCGCCAAACGTATACCTATTATAATTTTAAATTGTTATAGAGCTCCATCAAGGGATGAAAGTGTATTTTTTACCAGTTTGTTGGATGTTTTAAATAGTCTTTATAAACCTAACATTGACATAGTTCTGTGTGGCGATTTTAATCTGGACATGTGCAAGAACAATAAGTTCAACGTACTTTGTTCCAATTTATCTTGCTTTAGTAATTTTATTTCCGATCACAGAACTGTTTTATTGGAACTGGATACCATCGAGTCTGGGCCAGATAGACCTACGCTTGTAAAAGAACTTTTAGTGAAAATAATATCTTAGATTTCGAATGCAGCCTTCTAAGCGAAGATTGGACTGACTTCTACAGATCACTTATACGAATGACGCTTTCAGGTTTTTCTACGAAACATTTTTACACAATTTCGATTTACATTTCTCGAAACAGCGTTTTTGTATAAAACTTAATAATAAAAAATGGGTGAATGACGACGTGATTATATCTAGTGTCAATTTAAAAGACACATTTTAAAATGCTCTTATCCCGAGTTGCTAAATATATACAAGCAAGCTAAACAGAAGCATATTGCTTTAATAAAAACTACGAAAATGACTTATTACCAAAACAAAATTTTAAACTATCTCCCACAGGAGGCATGGAAGGTTGTTTCCGAATTATCCAATAAAAATAAAAATTTAAATAACATTGCCTTAAATGTCAATAGGACTGTAACTGAGGATCCGCAACTGGTAGCAGTTCAATAAATTTTTTATTGAGGCTCCCTTAGACATTATAAAACAAATTCCTAAAACAAATAGCATATCTATTCAAAGTAATATATGTAATGATCCTCTTTTTTAAGTGCTCTTACAGAAGACGAGTTATACAATATACTAAAAAATAAAATACAGAGTAAGAATTCTGCTCGTCCTGACGAAGTTCCCACATTTTTAGTCAGGCCAGTATTGAACCTATTGTTAAAACCTTTAATTTACTTGGTCAATTTATCCTTTGGAAATGGAGTTTTTCCAAATCAAATAAAAACTGGTAAAGTTGTACCTATTTTAAAGAAAACATGTCCTTATGTACTAAATAATTATAGACCTGTTACGGCATGTTCACCATTCTCAAAAATGTTTGCATATTGTTACCTAGACAGACTGATAAAGTTAATGGAATACAAATGCAAACGTCTACATAGAAAAGTAGAAGATTTTAAAAGTAAGGACTTTAAACGAATTATGTACATCGTCGAAATAAAAAAAGTACAAGCTATTCAACGTAATAAAATATACGGCACCCCCCACCCAAGAAAAGCGCCCTTCCGTGTTTTCCAAGAATACTTCGACACTCAGCATCACTCCGTTTCGCTAATACAATGAAATGTTATGAACCAGTAATTTATATTAAAAAAAATATTTTTTTTGCCGACGACCATACCTCAAAAGTTGATGTTGCCTTCATTTTCGGAGGACCTATCGTATGAAAACGATCCAAGACTTCAGGAAGGTTCCTGGCGACCGGAATCGTGTACACATACGAACATACATACCCCGCACAGGACGTTTAGGCACCCCCCAATACGAGGGAGGGATCTAGTGGGCTGGGGTCTTCACCAAAAGATCCGCACAGCCGAGACGGAGATTTGGTATAGTGGGTTCATTAGTCGGTTGGCTCGAATTTTAGAGATATTTGACTCAGAGTGGTTTTCGATATGAGGGAATTTCAATACTTCGTGTCGAAGTAAAATCTAATATGGGACCCATAAGAAAAAACGAAGGCCATTATGGTTTCAGATAGTTAGAAACGTACACATGTGTTTGTAGCGCAGATGCCCAACATTTACTAGAACTCGTATACATGAAACTATCGTGCTCATTTAATGAAGCTGACGCAAGCTGTTTTTAGGTGTTGCTTTATGGTCCAAATTCTTGATTCAGTCGTATTACTGGTCTATGAACCTGCAGCTACCAGAACTATAATAAATTCCTACAGTGCCATAAACGCGCATCAGCAGTGAGCAATATGTCATTTCGATAAAACTTGGCCATTTTTGTTGCCATGAACTGTATAGGTTGGGTTACAGTTCCAACATATAAGGGGCTTCAAGTTATATGGCCCATCCTGTATATTCCACTAGGGAGTTTTTGCAATTGCGTTCCGCTAAAATAGACTCCCGCTAAAGCTTATGTTACCTAGCAACATATACGATACAGCCAATCAAAATCAAATTTGTCGATTTTAGCGGAACGCTATCGTAACGCTAATTTAACGTGAGAGTGTGCAAAAACTCCCTCTGTAATAACGTGATTCAAACTAATTGATACTGAGTTCTATTCATATTCTACGAGGGATAAAAGGGTTAAATGGCTGTGCTACATGTGTTACAGATAGCTATTCAGTGTTTAGCACTTTCCTTTCATATGGTCTCATTTTAATTTTAATTTCCCTCAAGATGAGAGACGCTTAGTCTCGAGAACCCACTTCCGTCATTTCGGCCAATAAAATGATTCAGAAACGGTTTCGTCTTCCACACACGGCACCCCGTCAGATAACCTCATACACAACAAATCGCAGTGTAATGATCGATCGTCTTACATGCGTCTTCATTTTCGAGATTCGGCCGACGTTCCGCTAAACGAAGCGACCGCTTTCCGCCAAGACGCCGAGCGTCCATCTTACCCCTATCCAGTGTTGCCAGATAGCTGTTATCAATAACCTCTGTAAATAATTTAAAAGATTACTCAAAGTTGAAAAACTGGCTACGTAATTAATTTTACTAACATGATCAAGCGTGATCGAGCATGGTGATCTAGCAAACGCAGCTTCCTAATTTAGGATGACCTGTTCTATTTAATAAAGAAACTAAAAACAATATTTTTTAAGGGTAGGGACAGTTTTAGGTGTCACCGTTATAGTCGTTGCTTTCGTTCTCCTCTTGTTTCTCTGCCAACAAGCTCAATATTTCATGATTAAGCACGTCTTTCTTGTAGATGTTGTCATTAAAAAACAGCATATTTATATTGCGCACATCTAATTTTTTGTGGTATCCGTCTTAGATTTCTATATTTAGTTAATATTAATCCAATTGCTTCCTGTTGTAAAGCTTCCGTGTCTCATCACCTTCAAATCCTGCCCGCCTACTACATTCTTATGATCGCTTCCTGCAGTAAGACAATCAGCTCATCATGTCGAATCGTGTAACAACTAACAACATTTATTCTGCTTCTTTTCCGTTTGCAGAAGGCGTATCAACTGTTAGGTATTTTGGTGCAAGTGCAATCGACTATTACTTGAAATTCCAGAATCATTTCTTATAAGTTATATTACATTCCAAACAATTACTCATTTTGCATTTATTTTCGGTTTAATTACAAATTCGATGTCAAACATATTTCAGCGAGTTCTCCTATGTTTTAAAACTGAAGCTCGGAGTTAAAATTTTTACATATTGCAGTTGTTCAGAATTCCAATATTGGCAAATAAGCATCTTTTTCCTTATGAACAAAGTAATTCGGAGCACGATTTCACTCATACAGTAAAGGAGTACCTATCTATTTTCTTCATAACTTTCAACCAGTGTACAAGGTTTACTCTAACAGCGTTTAGTGCTTTAGTCTGCTCTGAAAGGGCTAAACCTCGAATAATAGTGTCCTGATGCAGGGGGAAACCTTTTAATTAGTTTCTGGAATGCAATTTGGTAAATGTTCAAACCTCTAGGTCTAAGTAATTCGATAGTCATTTAAAAGCCATCAATATCAAACGTTTTTCAAATGAACAAGCAACAACTAAAAAAGGAGAATACCAAAGAAGTACACAAGAGCATAAAACGATTTAAAAAGCAAACACCTAATGACAATACCTTACAGCGAATGGAAAAATAGCAGTAAATAAGAATAACAGTAAGGCGAAGAGAAGAAGATGTCAGTAGAGAAGTCGAAGTGTCTAGTTGAAGCTAAGGTGCCATTCAGGTGCAAGTTAGAAATACAGGGAAAGATTATAGAGCAAGTAGTAACGATCAGCACTTAGAAGTATAAACCTCGAGCGACCGCAATATATGTAGAGAAGTCAGACAACACACCATAAATGGAGCACGAATACTTTAGGATAGAACCCGGAGGAATAAGTAGCTAAACATACAAAGCAAAGATGTGTTACGCTAATATGTCCAATATGTTGTAAAATAGTCACGAACAAGATGACGAGCATGGAATGGACAAGTTGGCAGAATGAACTAAGAAGATCTGCAGAGACAAACTTCCACCGGGAACAACAAAAGCAGCACGACCCCTGCAAAAATGGGCCAAGAGCTGAATACAATATTCTGTTGGATCAGCTCTCAGTATCGATTAAATAAAAACAAATTGAAATTTAGAAGAAGACAGGAATGGAATGACCACGTTATGAGAGAAAATGAAAAGCTCACTGAAGTAGCAAGTGACTGACATTAAACCAAAAGGAAGAAGAAATTCGGGCAGGCGGATTAAAATATAGACAGAGAGGTGAATATACCTATATTAAGAAAGAAGAGGAATATGAGAATCTACACTAATGGGAAACGAAGAAAACAATTTCGGACGACACTAAATATATCTGTTGGTCGACGCAACTAACAAATGGAAAATATTAAAAATTACTAAGAACCTTTATATGAATTTTTCTCAAAGTAGAGCTAATGAAAAAGAAATCCATAACGGAAAACTGGTCAGAAGAAATGTTTTTAATAAACTTTAGCCCTAAAATGTTTTGATATCCACGATATCTAATATAGAAAGGAGCACTGTCATACGCTAGCTTCTTCTTCTGGTTAATGTATATGTTGCTTATCTCCTCCTTTTGAATTGTAGTGGAAAACATTATTTTAGACTTATCATTATCTTCATCTTGATCAACTTCAGGGCGCGTGGATAATATGAGGATGGCTGATTCTTCTTTTTTGTATGTACATAGATTAGTACTCTCTGCAGAGACCTTATACACATAATCACGTCTGTGCCTGTTTTATAGATAACGAAAAGGGATACTAAGCCTCTTAAAAACAGGTGTAGTACAACCGACCAAAACATCCTGGAAACCATTTAATCCTAACATCACTATCCTGCTAGTTCTATTCGAAAAAATGTCATTTCATGCGTGTATATTTGTATACAGTATTACTTTATTAGCCATTTAATCAGCGAGCAGGCAGTTTCATATTTGAATAGCTGTTGCACTGTCTTCAATATTTTTTACATCGCCTTTTAAGCCTGTGGTGTGTCACAATGTTGCGTTTAGTGTTCTAACATTTCGCCCATTCCACACTAATATTGCTTAACTACATCTTCCTTAGTGCTTTTACTTTCGTCCCTACTGCTAACTCTTCTTTGACCAGCTTCCTTGCCGTTTTGTATTTCGCAATCACTGACCTAAATATCAGAATCTGTACTCAAATTTGTCTTCATAGTAATCTATATAGCCATAACAACTTTGACATTTCTCCAACCACTTACTAAACGAGTGTCTTCGCATACTCGATATTATAAAATTTACCACTTTTAGAAGTACTTCCAATCATGTAATTGCAAATTTCAAAGATGCATCTACTACGCGCAACTTCTTTATAAATTACGTGTGCCCTCTATTCTTAGCAGCTAGCACAATAGTAGTGAGATCTCTGATATCTGATCTATGCCAGTAGTAGTTAAAAATAGCCACTGTTGGAAGAAGCCTGAAATTGATCTTTACTCGTGTTAAGCGGAAAAAACAAAGCTTCAAAATTCTATTCAAAAGGACACTAAACTTTTATACAAAAAAAATCAATAACCAATACCTATTTTCTTCCTTGAAACACATGTAATGGAACCAAATTACTAAATCCCAAAGTTTATATTTCAAGAGTAATCAATTGTATGCGTGGTATGCTGAAATACTTCTTATTTATGCTACGGCAAACACGTCACAGCGCTGGCACTCCGAACAGTAATCACGCCAAAACTGTTTCAACGAGGCCTTTGTGCTGGTAGTCCTCTGCGCATGTAAGTAAAAGCAGTACTCACCGAACAATAGCCTCTGCTGCGGCTGCAATAGCCGCTGGCAAACAATCTAATATTGTCCGATTCTCCCACCTGAAGTGATGATTACTGAATGCTTGTTGCATAATGTTGGTTTCAGCACTTTTCCAAGGCTATGCTTTCGCTATCGCGTCGGTCGACTACACTACGGCTTTCTTTTTTGACTTAATGGTGCTATCATCGCCAACCTGCACTCTCTGCTGGACTTCAGCACTTCTGTAACGCTCACAAGCTACTATTACAGCACTTCTCTGCTCTCGACTTCAACTGGCGCTGTGTCCAGTTTCAAAACGATGTCACTCGGATTTTGACGCATTGTGTCAAGCCAACGCTACAACTTTCGGCATGTTTTCGCAGCCAGCTTCCGCATTTTAGCCTGAAACACACAAAACGCACTGGCTTGCGTTAAAAACTTATAATGATGCACTTAAATGTAATTATAACTATATAGCATCAAGCAACAACGAACACAAAATGATATACAGATCGGCTGCGCCTTGATATGCATTCGAAGTGCACTCAGGCAAGCCAGGTCAAGTTCTCGTTTCAAGCGCTGCAACAAATAGTGAACTGTTAAAAAATAACATAACTGGCTTGGTGGTAGCTACCTGGCCCCACTTTAAGATCTTGTTGTAAAATAAATAAGCAGAAAACTTCTTAAACTTGCTACTTGATTAGTTAAATGTACCTAAAAGGTATTTAGCAGAACGGGCCAGTAACTTTGCGTAATTAAATAAATGTGTCTATGGATCTCGCAAAGCCAGTTAAATGATACGGTGAACAATTCCAATTATGCGTTTTTCAAACTGATAACTAAAAGCCGAATAATGACTAACAGAAGTCTAAACGCCTTCAGGGCAATACAGCACACTATATAGAGAAGAATGCCAAAAATAACTTAAAATGGCGAAACATACCATGACTGGGTAAGGCAAAGAACAAATGTCATTGTGTTATAAAGAAATCAGCAAAGTTGAATTTGATATATGCAAAACTCGTACCGTGAGATCATTTAAAAACGCGACAGAGAGTTCTGTTTTAAATTCGAATTTTGGTTAACAGACATTTGTCAGTTTATTAACTTAACGTCAAACAAGACATAAGCTTTATTAAACGTTAAAAATTACAGTAAATGTTCAAAGACAGAAATTCCAACGGACCGTCTTTGAACATTTACTGTAATTTTTGACGTCTAATAAAACTTATTTCTTGCTTGAGGTTAAGCTAATAAATTGGCAAATGGCTGTTAACCTTTTTTTTTAATAAAATACAAAACAGAAATTCCATGGCACTCTCTGTCCCATTTTTAAATGATCTCACGGTAGCTTAAAGCGCTTTGACATACTTTGAAAAGACTGAAATGACGACTACCAATGATTTGGGTGGATGATTTGCAATTAACAACCAATTTTAACTAGATTCACACAACAGCCAACAGGAAACGATGGAACACATCTATAAGGGACTTCAAAAACGGATATAGCACGCTATTCAGAAACTATTTGTGAAATAATCTGCATAAAAAACCTCCACTTCGTCAATACCTTCTGGATACCTTAATTTGAACACTGTTTTATAGATCTCTAATTTTTTTAAGTTTTTGTGCTTCATGCTTTTCGTGTAAAACGTCCTTACGTCAAGAGTTTTAGCCTCGAACGTGGCAACGCTGTCCATATCTGGCCGTTTGGGGGGGGGGTCGGTCGGTCGTGTTCTGAAGAATGCGAATTTTTGCGGGGTACGTGAATTCTGCAATGCAGAAGTAAAGTGCGCGTCGCGGCGCCGTAACAGATGAGCTGTCGCAGGCGGCGCTGGCCACTGTGGGAGTTATTCATAAAACAACACACGTCATGGCCGCCCCGACCAAGTACCAGCTTTTGTCTCGGGAAGATTGAGTGTACGTGCTTAGTCAGGGGTCAGTCGGCAAATGCGAGATATCCGCGGTTAGATCCGAATTCCGTCCGGGGTGGACACTAATAAATTTTTACATCCACAAGTCGCTGGGTTACTGTTACACGATTGTGTTTAACAATTTTCTTGTGGGAAAAGGCCCATTAAAAATTTACAAGAAAATGAACTGTTGGCGGAAAAGCAAGCGTAGTAACAATCACTTTACTAGGTTTATGTTCACGTTTACTTTTTGTAGTCGTTCTATATTGTGTTGTCAGTCCCCTTTCATATCTGCTATGAGTAACTAATATGTCATCCGCATAACATAATCCCGTAATCTTATTACTGGGTGTATCTTTAAGGTATCCTCAAACGTTTTCCAATTCACTGGAAAGTAGAGAAATAAAAATCGAACAAATTGAATATTTTAAATTAACGCCTCAACAATTGAGGTGGCCCATCAAAAAATTGGCATATACAGTGTGTCCCCGGATTGAGTTCACTATAGGTATAATCGACAAAAAATTTTACAATTTTATTTTAATGTTTTGGGATCCCGCCCTGCTTGGTCTGAAAACAATTTTAAGCAGAGTTTTAATTTTTAGAAATTAAGTCGGCCATGAAAAATGTGAAAAAACTATTTGCTATTTAGGTAAACTACCCTTTTTGTTCATGATACGGCAAAATTTTGTTAAGAAAAGTTGTTTAGAATGATAAATTACGGCCCTATGCAAAATTTCAGAAAGATCTGTTGACTTAGAAAACACCGTTATTTTTTAGATAATTGTATTTTATTTTCAGGTAAAATACTTTTTTTGTTCAGAATACGGAACAAATGTATTGAGAAAAGTTGTTCAGAATGAAAAATTATGGCCCTGTACCAAATTTTAAAAAGATCTGTCGACTTAGATTAAACCGTTATTTTTTAGATTCAACACATTGCATTTATTAAAAATGACGGTTTCATCTAAGTAGGTAGATCTTTCTGAAATTTTGCATAAGGCCGTAATTTATCATTCTACACAACTTTTCTTAACAAAATTTTGCCGTATCATGAACAAAAAGGGTAGTTACCTGAAAATAAAATAGTCTTCGCTTCCCTGTCAAGGCCTACTTGTTTTTCAAAAACTGGAAATATTCTTAAAATTCTTTTCAAACCAAGCAGGACCGAATCCCAGAACCTTAAAATAAAATTCAAAAATGTTTAGTCCATCGCACCTCTTGTAACATCAATCCTGGGACACACTATTGTATTTTATTTTCAGGTAAACTACCCTTTTTGTTTATAATACAACAAAATTTTACTAGGAAGAGTTGTTCAGAATGGGAAATTATAGCCCCATACAAAATTTCAGGAAGTTCTACCTACTTAAATCAAACCGTATTTTTAATAAATAGGTACAATTTTAATGGTTTAATTTTAAGTAGGTAGATCTTCCTGAAATTTTGTATAGGGCCATAATTTATCATTCTGAACAACTTTTCTTGGTAAAATTTTGCCGTATCATGAACAGAAAGGGTAGTTTACCTGAAAAGAAAATAGTTTTTGCTTCACTGTCAAGGCCAACTTGTGTTTTCAAAAACTGTAAATATTCTTAAAATTCTCTTCAGGCCAAGCAGGGCGGAATCCCAAAACATTAAAATAAAATTGTAAATTTTTTTGTCAATTATACCTATAGTGAACTCAATCCGGGGACACACTGTAGAAGCAAAATAATTTCAAATGGAAGACGAAAAAGATACGGTACTCCCCACCCCTGAAAAGCGCCCTTTGGTGCTTTCCAAGAATACTTCAACACTCAGCATCACTCCGTTTCGCTAGTACAATGAAATGTTATGAACCAGTTATTTGTCATAAAAATTGTCAATACGCACTTCACTCTGTTTCACAGTTCAATGTTATTAATCAGTCTATTGTTATACAAACTATTGATACGCACCGTTCGGTGCTTTCCAAGAATACTTGGAATGTGTTATTAATGAGTGTATTTAAGAAATCAGTTGCTATAAATACTGTTCGTTACATCATGTAAAAAATAAAAACCAAAAATTTATCTTAATGCTTAACCAAACAAATTTATTAATTATTTCATTCCCATCAAATTTAAACAAAAACAAAAAATCAAATCATGAAATGATTGTGCGATTCTTAAGAAACCGTTATGACAAAAAGGCTTTTGTACAAGTTTAATTAAATTACGCCTGTACAGCGTGCGTCCTATCCGTTATTCAGGACATGTCTTCAGATTAGCGGAAAGAGGAACAGCCAAAATAATGTTAAAAGGGGGAGTTACGGGACGAAGAAGAAATGGGAGACATACACATCAAAAACTGGAAAGAAAAAGACACTGAGAAGAAAATATAGAGACGAATTTTGTAATAGTCTTGGACTTATAAGGCCTGTTGTGCTGACATAAAGGTGCACAGGAGAATATTTAATCAAAAATATAGCCATAAGAGAAGAACTACAAATATTACATATAAGTTCAGGAAAACCGAGGAAAGGATGGTAGTATTAACAGGCAACAAATGCCCAATATGGAAAGTGAAGAAGCAGAAGAAGAAGAAAGCATTAGCAAAATAGCAAATTACTGCAATGTAGTAATAAAATTTAGCATACAGCTATTCAGTTTACCTAACGAAGTATTGTAAAAAAATTATTAAACCTCTGAGGATTTTTATATGTAGAAAAGAAAGCGTTGAAAAGTAATCATACATACATAGAATCTTTTATCCTTAAGATTACTAGAGTATACCTGTAAAGTTTAAGAACACGTTAAGGATACACGTTATATGTGTATTGTTTCTGGCTACTGTATAACGGTCCTCAATTGAGTAACGTGTAGTACCGGTCAATATTTTATTCGCATTAAAAATATTGTGCGTTTCAATTTCACATTACACTGAGTAGGCGTAGAAAAAGTGTCAGTTTAAATGTTAGGTTATAAATGTTTGACACATCAGCTTTAGCTTTAAGTATTGAAAATGCAATATATATTTTTTTGAGATTAATTATTAATAAATATATACTTAAGCTTGCTAACCCATTTTTCAACAATACTTTAATGTTAATCCAGAAGATATATTAATTACAATCATGTGAACCATTATCTAATAAACTAACACCAGAATGTTATTACAGCACACAAAGGCAAGATACAAATCAACTTATATTTGTAAAATGTTCTAAAAATTTATTGAACTACTTATCTACTTGTATTTGTATTTGGGAGAGGAAAGTCCTTCGAATCTCTTGGCACCGACTACTATGGTCATATGGCCAAACCCCACTAGAATTTTGCCGAAAAATACAAAATGTAAAATATAACAATACAAAATGTACAATATAACATTCTAAATTGAAGCGAAAACGAACGATAAGTAAAATATCATTGAAGAAACAAAAAACCTGACTGCGGAAATGTTAATTGTAACCAACAAGAACGAAACACGATTAAGTAAATCACTATAAAAACTATATTATTAAAATGACTAAATTATTATACATATACATATACAGTGATCATTACGCGGAATCTAAGTCCGAGTCGTTTTCATCAGAATCATGTGTCGTTTCTGATTGTCCTACAGTTGGGAATGATAGAAGTTGTACCTAGTATTTAATATTAGTTTTTATTCAGATTCAGAGCCTGCAATTTCGGATTCACTGTCCGAATCTCCAAGGGATATTATAATAGGAGGAATGTTTTCAATACTGCTGCATCCCATATATCTGGTCCAATCGACCGTATTAGTTTTTCACAGTGTTGTATGCTTTTGGTCCAAAAGTCAGCGGAACACATAAAAATGTATTCGCGCCATAACTTCTCTGCTTCTCCTTTTGATGGTGCGCGAGAAGTTACATGCTTGTTATAATAATTCTTACATAATCCCCATGCCAGCTCAATGGGGTTGTATTGGCAGTGATACGGGTGCAATCTAATAACTCTATAACCACTGCCTCTAAAATGTCGTCTACTACATAGATTTTTTTGTTCAGCAGTCGAGGTCGTATTAATTCCCACGGTTGTTTTTTCGTCAGTTTGTTGTCAAAAGTTACGTCATGCTGTATTAGCTAATCCTGTAATTGTTTTTGCCTATTTGAAATAGTAGGTTGCTTATCTAAAAGAACTGAGAGGTAAGAAGCGTTATCCATAGTGATAACAATTTTTTTTTATTTAGACAATACGGGAATTAGCTGATTCTGTAGCCATTTTGTAAAAATGTCAGCATTCATTGTTTTATGATAGTCCCGGTCGCTATTGGTAGAATCCAGTAGTAATTCACAACCTTCTAAAAATCCATTAGACTATCCCGCATGCAAAATTCTGTACCGTTTTCTTTCTTGGCGAGTTTGACTTAGATCATCATTTACCCAACGTTTTCTAGGACTCCCGTTTTTATATATCCACGTCTCATCTAAGTACACAAAACATACGTTATCACTCGAATCTTTCATTTGAAGGTACTGCCTCAGGAAGGATTTTTTTAGCGACAACGTGTTGCTGTTTACATAATATTTTTCGTGAATTCACGAATTTAAATTTATAGCCCATGCTTTTGATTATCCTCCATAATGTACTACGAGATCCATTGTACTCTAGTTCTTTTTTTCACATAATTTAAAAAATCTTGCACAGTAAAATACTCATTTTTTTCGTGAAGAGTCCATATTTTTAATTGTAGGTCTTCTTTAAATGTGAAATTCTAAAATGTTGCGTTTTTTAAATTATTTCCCGTCTTAGTTGTAGCTAAATTGGGTTCATCTTGTACAATTTTGTACACTTCTGTTATGGATACCTATCAGCAAAATAATAAAAACCTCTGCAGAATTGTTAAGAATACTTACTGAAAAAATCTCTGCTACAGCGTTTATTATTTCACTTTTGGTAAGTGTACGGTCATTTTTTTCTGTGAATGTATTAAAGCATTTTTCCACGACCGGGAGTAGAAGTCCGTTTCTATAGCATCAAAATTGTGACAGAAGTAGAACATTTGCTCCCTAGAGACTAAATAAGACAAAAATTTCCCTAGGGAGTTTTCATTATGACTGACACAACAATTATGCCAAATTCGAGGTTATCAGGTTAGGTTTTGCGTCAGTTTTGACACAAACTGACGCAAAAACTAACCTGCTAACCTCGAATTCGACATAATTGTGAGCTCTTGTCATAATGACTTACAGTGCCACCAACTTTAAAATTTACCATAGAGTACTAATTTTAAAATAATTGTAACTAAAATGTCAGTAAATGACGTTTAAAAAAACGGGTTTTTCGTTTTTAATCTTCCTGCAACGTGAAAAAAATAGTATATGCAACTCGGGGAGAATGCTATTTTGCTTCAGTGCAATTTCTCTCCCTTATTGCATAATATACTATTGTAAACTGCTACTTTTGCGTTTTTATAAAGCTTTTTTGGCATTTTGACTTAAGTACAAAAGACAAATTGTCAGAATAACTTTAAGGTGTCAGTCGCTCAGTACGCTCTAAAAAAATCAATTCATGGTTTACTCGATGTCATGTGAAATTGAAACGGACTTTATGTAGATTTATCCAGAATTTTCTGTCGATTTTTCATTACACTCATGTTGAACTGTCACTTTTTTTGTGGTAGATAGTAGGAGTAAGCGTTTTAGTGATACAGAGAATTTATGATGTAAAAAATATATTTTCCTCGTCGCCATCACCTGTTGATTGCCCATAATTCTTGTCCTTCAGTGAATAGTAACTATCTTCGTCGAATTCGTCGGCGCCGTCTTTATATGAAAAAGTCAAACGAACCACACCTTAAAGAGTATCACGAAACTACGTGTACCTACACACAGATAAACGTTAAAGGCCTTTCCAGAGTTCTTAAACTACCAACTGTGTAAACAAGGAAGCGAGAACACTGTAGAAAAAAAAGCCACAAGCTATTTAACACTAGAAAGTCAATTTATTTTTCCGTATCGTCTTCTAATTTTCTAGAAAGCTTAACCACTTTTCAGAATAACACCTGCTTATGAGTTTGAGAATAATTTTGTGGTAAATCATGGCATTTTGTTTCTATTTTGTATTATAGTTCCAACAACTCCAGACGGTAGACGCTGCATTTCGGATTTCAGCATTTTTCTTTCAGCAACTTTACTTTTTGCATTACTAATAACCTCAGATGATCAACTTTTTTCAAAATGTTAGTAATAGGGGTATCTACAACTCTTCTTGTAATTTTTTTCAGTGAAATTAAACAGTCACAAAATAAAGAGCAACTGACGCTTGCCATTCTGTCTGAAAGTGCTGAGTCACGTCTCCACGCTACATCTTGAGTAACGTGGCAAGTAAGCCTCATTATGCAGTGACGCGTAACAATGTACAAAAAGCTTCTGCTTCGAACTCTTCGAATTCACTGTAGACCCATATAGGCTCTGTTAATTTACTTTATTTTGTGATTGTATGCTTTGCATATAATAATAATAATAATAATAATAATAGTAATAATAATTTATCCACAGATACACTTCAGTGCAAAAAAGAAAAGATTTAAACAGGTATAGAAAGCAGGTAAATATATATTCTCAAAACAATTGGAATAATACGGGTCTAGGACGTTTCGCCGCCGCCGTTTCGACACCGCCTATTCGCCATGGTCGTTTCGCCGAGAGGCCGTTTCGCCACCTGCCGTTTCGCCACCGAGCCAGTTCGCCGTCAGAACAATTTCAATATTTGGAATAACATATAGATACACACATGATCATGACCTAACCTAACCTAACCTAACCTAACCTAACCTAACCTAACTTATCCTAACCTAACTAACTCGGTAGTTATTTTCGAATTAGGTACGTTAAGGCTTTTGTTGTTTTGTAAATAATCTTAAATGTAGACATTAACATTCTGTAAATTTGAAATCGTTAACCTTGGCGGCGACTGGCCCGGCGGCGAAACGGCTGATGGCGAAACGGCGGCGGCGAAACGTCCCATTCCGGAATAATACACAATGTGGAAACCCCAGGACCCAAAGCAGTTGGTACTGTTCTTCCATTGGGCCGTAACACAAAAACCTTAACTATACGAAAATAAATCGCAGAAATCCGGGATACCACTATCGACTTTGAAAATGTTATAACTAAAAGATCCTTTATACAAGGTCGTGCACTTTTAAATCGTAAATTTATATGATGCACATCGCTTCTGAATTATATTTTGTTGAATAAATAAGGAGGAAATTTTTCAGAAATTATATTATGATATAGACAAGCAGCACCCAACATTCATCAGTTGTCCATATTAAGCCATGGCAACTATGACAGTTCATGTGGAACATGGTCATATTTTTTGATACCATATATTAAACGTATACATCAGTTCTGGACTAGCACTATTCTTAAGCAGGTTTCCTTTGTAATGCAAGGTCTATAAATTTGAGAGCAGTAATTAAAATGAGCGAGTACTACAGTTACAGTTTGTTACTTGGATGTTTTATTTAATACTATTATCTATAACAAGACCAAGATTTCTTGATTCATCTTTAACAGGGATTAGTTTATTATCAATATTTAACCTTACTAGAGGATTCAGATTTTTCCGCTCTTTTTTTATTACGAAACACCATTACTACAGAGTTCAGAGGATTAATTATCAAACAGTGATCGAAATAGGGCTAAAAATCGGGTTGAATTTCATTCCAATCAATCCAATCATAAAACGGCCCGAGTTTACATCTGCTTCACTGCAACCTCTAATATTTTTTATGAACGCAGTATGTTTACCTTCTGTCACTACATGATTTACCTGATTTACAGTTCTTTGTCTGAACTTACCCACGTCCCTCTATGTACGGGTATGTATTTGTGCCCACACGAATAAATCAACTAAGATTTCTTGACTTTTCTATGATTTCCTAAGCAAAACAATATGTCAATTAGAGGATTTTGAATGTAAAGTAGCTGTTGCACTATTTTTTGTTGTAAATAAACGGAAATATTCCACCAAATAGCTAAGGAATGGAACGGGTCCAACTTACCTTCGAAAATGTAAAAACTATATTCGAAGGCGCCAAGTAGACAACTAACGATTAAGTGCCTCAAATGATGAAAACAAGCAGATGAAACTCAAGATATAATGAGGATAACACAATGACAGTAAAATTGCAACCTTATAATTGCTGGTATTTCACAAAGTTGGCGAAGGAGCAGAAGATAAAATAACGGGGCGATACGGCCTCGAAAAAAGGAATGACAGGGGGGACCGGCTAATACAACTGTGTGCTAAACGCAATCTAGTCATCACAAATACGATATTCAAATATCACCCACGCAGAAGATATACCTGGAAAATGCCAGGAGATATAAGACGATACCAGATCGACTATATAATGGTAAAACAGCGGTTCAGAAATCAAGTTAAAAACAGCAGAAGCTATCCTGGAGCGGACGTGGATAGCGATCACAACTTAGTAATGATGACATGTGACCTAAAATTCAAAAAGCTGCTGAAGAAGAACAATAATAAGTGGAGGACGGATAAATTGAAACAAGATGATACAAGGAACCTGGTAGAAAACAGAATCTATACAAAGATAGAAATAAATGGACTAAGAGAGAGTGACATAGAAAAAAACTGGAATATCATGAGAAAGGCAATAAAGCAGGCTTTGGATGAGATATTTCAAACACAAAAAAATGATAAACGAAAACCCTGGATCACGGACGAAATCATTGACATGATCAAAGAAAGAAGAAAATATAAAATAGCCAAAACACCAGAAGGGGAAGGAAAATACAAGGAACGAAGAAACAGAATAAACAGAGAGGCGATTAAAGCAAAGGAAAAATATATCGAAGAAAAATGTAAAGAAGTAGACGACCTGTTTAAAGAAGGGAGAATAGATCAAGCATACAGAACAATTAAAACATTCTTTGGTGAACATAAAATGAAAAGCAGCAGTTTAAGAGATGAAAAGGAGAATATACTGTTTGAACAGAATGAGATAGCAAAGAGATGAAAAAGATACATTGAGGAATTGTACACAGACGAAAACAGCAAAGAAATCTATTTGGAGCAGGAACAACAAGTGGATGAGGATGAAAAAGGAGATGGGATAAGATGGTCAGAATATTGCAAAGCAATGCAAGACCTGAATTCAAATAAAACGCCGGGAACAGATCATATACCAGCAGAGATCATCAAGAATATAGGGGCAAAAAACCACAAAACACTATATCGGTTAATATGCTAGATATATGAATCAGGGAAAGTTCCCGAGGACTTCAAAAATAATATTATAATACCTATACCGAAGAAAGGCAACTCCGACAAATGTGAAAATTATAGGACAATAACGCTGCTATCTCATGCATCAAAAATATTGACCAGAATAATATATCGGAGAATACAAGACGCTGTCGAACATAAATATAACAGATGGTCAGTTCGGCTTCAGGAAAAACTGTGGAATACGAGAAGCAATATTAGCACTAAAAATAATAATGGAAAAAAGGATTATGAAAGATAAAACAACTTTTATTGCCTTCATTGATCTGGAAAAGGCGTTCGACAATGTCAGATGGATAGAGCTATTCGAAATACTGAGAGATATAGGAATAAAATACAGAGACAGACGGATGATTAAAACATTGTACGAAGAACAAAATGCGATAATTAACATCGGAGAAGCAAACGAATTTGCAATAATTAGAAAAGGGGTCAGACAGGGTTGCTCACTATCACTCCCTCTTTTTAATGTATATATTCAAAAGCCACTAGACGAAGTATATGAGAAAATCAATAAGGGAATTAAAATACAAGGCGCAAGAATAATGATGATACGATATGCGGACGACATAGCTCTGTTAACAGAAAGCGAACAAGAACTGCAAGAAACGCTAACGGAAATGAACTTAATCCTAAAAAACTATAATATGAAAATAAATTCGAAAAAAAATACAAAGTGTTAGTATGCAGCAAAACACCGGTTGTGGGATCCAATATTACATTAGATTATCAGACAGTGGAAGAAGTAGTAGATTTTTGCTACCTTGGAACTAGAATAAATAGGGACGCAAAGGCTAATAAAGAAATTAGAAACAGAATACAACTAGCAAAACTAGCATTCCTTAAAAAAAAGAAGCTACTAACCTCAAACCAACTTTCAATTGATAAAATAAAACACCTACTAAAAACGTACGTCTGGAGCACCGCACTATACGCATGTGAAACTTGGACGATAACCACAAGGGAGAAAAGGATGCTAGAAGCGTTTGAGCTATAGTGCTACCGACGCATGCTGAAAATAAAGTGGATCGACAGGATAACAAATCTTGAAGTGTTGGAGAGAGTAAATGAAGGACGAACTCTGATGAAGACCATACAAAAAAGAAGAAGTACATTAATAGGACATGAGGGACTTCTAAATACAATAATCGAAGGAAAAGTAGATGGGAAAACGCAATAGGACGCCCACGAATGAAGTATATGACACAGATTATGAAGGACCTACAATGTAATAGTTACACCGAATTAAAAAGACTAGCGGCAGATAGGAGAGCATGGAAGACCAGAATGTTGAATCACACCAATCAAACTGATTGACAACCAGAGAGAGATTTCACAAATAATCGAGATCATATAAATGTGTAAAGGCTAATCACAAAATACAAAACAAGATTACAGACCAAACCTAAAAATTTACTTCAAGATCGCAGGCCATACGTAATTATGACTAAACTATTATATAGATTTTAGAGAAGCATCGCTTCCAATGCGTTGTTTGTCCAAAACTAAAACGAAAACAATCGCTGTATAACGCCGTTGAGTAAAAAGGGTCCGGAATTGCATCACACAAAGCAGCAGTCTTAACGAAATATTCAAGTGCCTGCAATTTGGAGCAGATAGCATTCACTGAGTGATTAAATTTTTACAGACTACCAACTAGCACGTTATTTTAACTATAAAAGTAACAGCTTTGGAATATGTTAAATATATCTCTCGCACCGTAATTGCTCCGTGGCCTCCTAAAGAAGTAAAAGGGTGAAGCCTAGATAGTTACACTCTATACGTCAACATATGGGCAAATAAACTTGGACCATATATGTTCGAATCTTTTAACCACATGAGGTAAAGCTTCCAAAGTTACACACTGATGAAGGCCAAGAGTAGTGGTACAGATATGAAAACTACTCACCGAGCACAGGTGGAGATACGGCTCGGTTACCTGAAAGTCTCCATAATTATAAAATAAACAACATTTCAGTTGCACTAATTTATTAAAACTGTTTAGGTTATCTCGTCCAATGTCTGACAACCAAAGTCGTCAGTAGCAACTGACAAAAGCAATCAATTCAGATTCATTTCTACCTCGATTCAATTCTATTAATGAGGAAGTCCTCCAAGTCATGCATATGGTAACTTCTATAGTAATACGTTTCATTTGTTTGCATGTGAAGCCTATTTGCTGAATCAATTTGCTAGATTAATCTTTAGAATCTAAATCTTCATTTTTAACGGCTCATATTGCTGGTTGTTCGTTATGAATGACGGCATACATTATGTGTAGATAATGCTTCGTGCAGTGAATGCTTCAAACTCATTCACACTGGATTCTTCAAGTTGATAATCGTATCTGAGATTTGTATTGGAAGTATATTTTAATTGCTAACTACGAAATAACATATACAATTCTATGACCTTGGAGGGCAGCAGAGGGATACCGTGAAGCAACACTACTTTTACCTGTTGATCTATGTGTTACTTTCATTGCTTACATTGTCTATTGTCTATTACATGATGCTGTTTCCTGAAGCGATAAAAAAACTCTAATTTGTCTAAGATGGCCTATGCCGCCAATTTCGCAGACTTTAGGTACCGCGTAATGGATTACAAAAAGTGTTACGAACGCTACCAACGAAAATAGTAGTTGGAAGCATAACAGTTCGATGTAGCAACATACACCCTTGTTATTTGAAAAGTATGACATACAACTTTGCATGTTAGTATTCTGCAAAAAAAAAACAGGGGGTGCTGTTTTTTTCGTGCATCAACCTTATCGTGCAAATAAAAAAAAAACTTACAACCTTGTAATAGTAACACAGCGAAGTGTGTCCTCGGGAGTAGCCGCGAATAACTTTATTTGATGGCGCGGAGGCGATCGTTTTAAATATTGCAAAAGAGCTCAAAGACCGGCCGTAATGGGGATTGATTGTCCCCGGGGCGTATTTAATCTTTCCAAAACGCGAGGCTGAAGCCAAAACAATTCCATCCGGACTACATAAATTTCTTAGCCCTGCGGAGTCCTGTAATTTCACCTTTATGGTTTTAAAGCAAACCGCACTAAATCTCTGGAGTCTGTTACACTTGTTTTATTAAAGAGTTGCGGGTTAGCTGGTAGTTTAGGGCGAGCTTTGTATAATTATGGGGATTACCCTTGTTGCAGCCGTCGATCCCGACTGGAAATGGCCCGACCGGCGACCTTTGGCGCTAATGCGGCCCTGTTAGCAGCTCGCCGTTCTCCTGATTGAATTACGTAGTTAATTCGGGCCGTTAATTGCCGCCCCAATCGGGCATTTTTATTCGCCAATTTTCGCGCCGATTTCGCCGCGGAATGAGATGCTGTTTTAGTGGATGGATGATCTGCGGGGAATTGTACAGGAAGAGAAAAGACTATACCAAAAATGGCTTTTACGAGGGGATGATACAGATTGATATAGAGGTAACAAAGCCAACTACTGAACTACATATGTGGGGAAAGCAAGTGCAGTAGCTTAGTGGGTAGTTCTAAATCAAGAGAAACTTGCAAGTATATAAATTTTCTAGAAAGTGATCCGCTTTGGAGAGGAAAAATTGAGAGAACACCTGACTAAGATCGGAAATGATTATAGCCGTTAGATAAGGTCCGATCAAAAAGAGAACGAAAAGGTAATGGACATTACTATACAGGATATATAAGAAACGTTAAAGGTGTCAAGCACAATAGATCTCTATTGACCTAGTAAGGTCCAATGCAAGCATAGGATGAGCTCCAGGAAATATCCAACAAATCTCCATGTAACAGACGAAAACGTTCCGATTGAAGTGAAACTGATATTCATAAGTTGACGATATAAAAGTAAACCAAACTTGAGATTATTCTAATTATATAGGCATGTATTACTACTTCAGTGGGCAACCTGGAAAAGGGAAGCAGATTTCGCCATGGACGATATTGTAGTACTAACATATTCAGCCCCGATGGGTTTGCCTGAAACAAGTAAAGTGATTGCCATTAAAGATGGGTATAGGAAAACAAACAAAGGAGATACTAAAACGAAATGCGATGCGACAAAAATTACCAACTGGTGGAATTATCTAGTGTTAAAATTAACACAATCATTGTATGTATGATGTGGAATGGCACTATAATTAAAACGAATGCAAAAACATTAATTCTCAGACTGTGTATCGCTGACATCGAGTTCGAAAGAAGAGACTGTCACGTTACCAGACTGCAACACTTCAGAAACCAGAAACTATGGGACCGAATGTGAGTAAGAGACAGAATCTCAAACACTATTGTACACAAGTTGGTTTCAAAAGAAAGAAGGAAAAGAGGGAGACTATACAAAAATTGTATGAATGGAATCCATTAGAATATGGAGAAAAAACTAAACGAAAACGAATAGACTGGAGAAAGGGATGCGCTTATGTATACAGGGTGATTTTAAAATGTGTCGCCAAACTTTGAGGTATTATTCTACACACCAAGGCAAGTAAAAAAGTCCATATGAACATGTGTCCAAAAATCGCAAGTTTTCGAGTTATGAGCAATTTTTGAATTTGAGAAATAAATCGTAAACTATTAAAAAATATTAAGGTGGCTGGATTACTTGCTGTCAAAATCAAACAGTTAGGCGTCGTATCAAAATGTACACAACTACAGAATTAGCTGACATGCATTTTATGTATGGTTGGGCCCATGGAAATACCAGAGGCACGTTGTTTGCATGAAGAGCGGTTTCCCAACCAAAGAATTCCAGAAAGGAGTATGTTAAGCAGCACGTATCACAAATTTTTGGCAAGCAATGGATAGGCCGAAGT
>OW679197.1:6642928-6714462 GCA_940337035.1 Agriotes lineatus
ATCCTAGTTTCTGTTAATGGCTATGTTTCTGCAGCGTATGGTAAATTTGGCAGTCATGCATATTAGACATAATTTTAGTCTATGAGATGTTCATTCGTAGACCGACTATACGTGCTGAGCCATCAAGAGCTACTAGCATCTTCTGCAAGTCGCGCATGTTGTCTGCCAACAAGAAATATCATCTGTGAAACGGAAGTTATTCAGATATTTCTCATTGATGTTTATCCCACGTTCCTCCCAATTTAGGGTTTTGAAGACGTCTTCTAAGAGATTTGTAAAAAGCTTTGGAGATGTGGTATCTCTTTGCCTGATACCACGTCTCACATTTATCGGGTTCGTCTGGTGGAATATCTTCACCGTGATAGTTGCTTTTTCGTAGAGATTCTGAATAAGCTGTATGTATCTGTAATCGATCCTACACCTATTCAACGAGTTGATGAGGGCCCAAGTCCCTACGGTGTCGAAGGCCTTTTCAAAGTCGACAAAGGGCATGTACAATGGCTTGTTGTATTCATGCGACTTTTCCATCACTTGGCGAACGGTATGAATATGGTCGATGGTGCTATATTCTCGCCTGAAACCTGCCTGTTCCGGGGGTTGAAACGCATCTAACCGAGTTGTGATGCGGTTGTTTATTAGGAGTTTATAGATATGTGATAACAGTGAAATAGGGCGGTAGTTCTTCAAGTCCTTCTGGTTTCCTTTCTTATAAATTATTACAATGTTGGCATTTCTCCATGACTCAGGCGTTGTGCCTTGGTCAAGACATCTATTAAATAATATTTCCAGATGTAAAAGTTTTCTTCCTCCCATTTTAAGAAGTTCAGCGATGACATTGTCTGGTCCTGCAGTTCTGTTGCTTTTAATTTGTTTGAGCGCTTGTTTGATCCCGTACTTACTTATTTCAGGTATGTCTAGGGTAAAATGTTTGATAAGTGGGGCTCTTCTGTCTCTCGGACTTATAAGCGGCTCTGCAGTCTTAGAGGAATAGAGATCTTCGTAGAAGGATTCTACTTATCGCAGGATATCTTCGCGTTTACTTAATAATTTCCTTTTTGGTCGATAAGGCTTATGATTTCTGTTCTGCCTTCTGTGGTTTTTCTTCTGAATATTTTTGGACCCTTATTCTCTTCAATTACTGTAGTTATTATTCTTTCATAGTATCCAGCTACATCTGCTCTAACTTGCCTTCTAATGTTCTTGTTCATCAGTCTTAATTCTTCTGGTGTCATGTTTGATTTATTTGAATTTCTTTTAGCTATAACAACAGCTCACCATTGCCTATTGCTGTAAGAGACTGTAATGCGACTTTTAAATTAAAACCTTCGATAGTGCTGAGAGGCAAATATTGGTGCAAATTGAAGAACTATAACCATACCTTTATATTAAGACATCTATTGGTCGAGCGTTCTTAAAGTCATGAGAATTGAATTCAAGGGTCCCTTTTATTCAAGTTTTGCCGAGAAAAGTTAATGGTCTCGATTATCGTATCAAGTTCGAGGGATTATGAACCACCATCAGTGAGGTGTAGAAGGACCATGAGGTATAATTACGCCGACTTTCACATATTCTATTGGGTTAATTATTTAAATTTCATAATTCTAATGAAAAGATTCTTAAGATCGTGATATTTTCAAAACCCATTAAAGGCCATGAAGTAGCTTATCTCCACCATTCATGAGCTTACACCTTAAAGCGACTGATTTACTCAACCTTTTTGAGTATTATTAGAGTTCTGAAATATAGCCGAGGAAAAAAGTTAGGAATATCAGAAAACTTAAGTGTATAAAACACATTTCCAAAGGAATGCTACAGGATTTTTTTAGGTCTGTTCAAATCTTCCATCCCTTACTGTCAGCTTCAACTACGAGTTCTTCGGTTTTTCTTTATACTTTTTTCGACCTAGTTCTCTCTATGTTTTATTTTTTCTATTTGATTTAAGTAATTCATTGCGTTTTATGCCATATTACATTTACCTCCAAGATGATGTTCTAGTCTTTTATGTAACCCTATTGCATTATATTTAAAAAAAATCGTTGCCAGAAAAATACCATATGGGATCCTTGGCAATTGAGGGTACCTATTATACAGGTGCATGAAACCAGAAGTAAATGTAAATGACAACGCAGTCGGCGTGGAACCAAATCAAGAGAAACATAAGAGAAGCTGCAGCAGAAGCAATTTCTACAGGAAAATCCAATTAAAGATCTACAAAACTGAATTGTTTTGCGAAGAAAAGAAAACTAAGCTACAAAAAACGAATTGCAGTATCTCCAGTATAGTCAAACTTCAGCCTTGAAAATCGAGATTTTAATGAAAAACAAGAGAAGAATACTGGCAGGATCATACAAATGCCATGGAGTATGCTTTTTATACAACACTGAAAACCAATTCGAAAGTAAAGGGCGCAGACGAAAGAATGTGTTGAGACAATGAAGACTAATAAAGAAGCACGGAGAGCATACTTTACAAGTCTGTAGAAATAGCAAGATGACCTAAAAGTAGATGACTAAAAAATATAGAATCCAGTAAAATTAGCAAAGAAAGAGGTGGAAGATGAAGTACAAACATTAAACAATTTTATATTAACAGGATGACAATCATGGTTGATTACGAGTAAAAAGCATTGATAGCTTTTAATGGAAATATTAACGCTATTGTGTATGAAATTCTGTAAAAATAATAATGTCAGTTAAGCGAACCAATCAAAATAAACATAGGTATTAGGCAGAGTGACTGTCTTAGTTCCTTATTACTTAATTATATAGTGGATCAAATAATGCAGTAGCCAGAAAATCTGCAAGGATTAGGAATGGGAAAACTTGATATAAACTACTGCCCTTCTGTCCATTACTCAGCCTCACTGTTGGACAAAGGCTTCCCTCTAATCCTCTCCATCTCTCCCTATCCTCCTATCTTATGCTAGGTGGAACCAATTTTCCCCTGCTACCTTCATGCAATCATCACCTTTTTGTTGCTCTTCCAACACTCTTCTTGAATGTTCTAGGCTGCCACTGCAACACGCATATTTTCCATTACCCTGATGTATCTCCGGCAACGCAGCTTCCCCAACTCTGTTTAAACTTGACTATTCTTTCCACCGCATCAGCTATTCCAGTTTTTGCTCTTATAACCGTATTTTTTATTTTATTTATTAAGATTACCCAAAGTAGAAGAGTAGGACAATGCTACACACTGTCTCTTAAACTGTTCACACTTGCTTTGGAGAATACATTTAAGACAGATTATCCTAATTAGATCGGACGAAAATTAAGTATAAGGCATGCTGCAGGCAGACGTTAGCAGGATAAGACTCAACAAGAACCTTAGCAATGCAACAATAATGTCAATCAACCAGAACGGATTTCAGATGAAATAAACTAGAATATGTAATAAGCAGTACAATCTACTTGGATAATCAGATAGCGCTGGGTAAATTCAAGCAAACCATAAAACTAAAACGAAAGAAGAAAGAAGAAGTGGTTTAATGCATTCATCTTTTTGATGATTACCTACAGTAAGGACCTTGAAGGAGAAAATGCTGACGCAGAGGGCTATGGAAAGTCTTACTTCCCTCATCTAACAGACGAAATAAGGTATTGTAATCGCGAAAAAATTACCTTCTGATATTTCTTCAGACCTTTACGTCTCAGGGTCCCTAGTTGACGAAAAAAAGGTTAGCTCAATTGCGGCTGTCTGTCTGCCTGTCTGTCTGTCTCTCTGTCTGTGCCTGTCTGCCTGTTGGCGGTATAACTCGAAAACTATTTGTTGGAAGAAGACGATATTTTGCATGCAGATTATATGTCTACCTGGAATGAAACTGAGAATACATAGAGGGTGTGCACCTTAAAAATTTTTATTTTCTTTACTTTTGCTTTAACTGAGAAATGGATAAAGGCAATAATTTGTAGATAGGTCAGGCTTTACACTTGACAAAAATGAGACCCAACAGATGCAGGGTAATTGTTGTAAAAACACAAAAATGGGCAAGCATACGCTGTTGAATGTAATGCAGTTGCTGCTCGGCAATATGAGGTAGAGTTCCGTGGCACCATGCGATCAACGAGTGCCCAGCCCACGGTCTGTTTTTATTTCCCTTTAAATGCGTTTCATAGGCGCTAAAATCGCACTGAGTTCGATTCCGGTCTGAAATACATTTTTTGTTTACAAATCGATATAATTTGCAATACCAGGTGTTTTATTTTATTGCTTTAATAGTATTAGAGACGTTACGATATTTTTACACCTAGTCGGCCTTAATTTTTCAAAATATTTAGTGTCACAACTTCCGCTTGCGAAAGAAGTTCTGAGGAAAGCTATTTACAGATTTTTTTTTGCACTTCATTCTAGGAGCTGCAAAGCACTCCACTAAAATTACGCCAGATATAGAAATTATCATCAGAAGATTAGAAGAAGAACATATCTTTGGAGGTGAAAATGTAAATATAATAATAATAATAATAATAATATAAGCTTTATTGGGATAATATACAAAAAATATAGTATAAATAAGTAAATAAATGTATCATTACAAGATCCCAATAGGTGGGGTTCTGCATAGAACAGGTTTTCAACCCTACCCAATAATAATATATACCTAATATTTGGCACAGTGAAGAATAACCATAAAATTCATACCGAATAAAACAAAATTATATTTCCAAAAAATTACTTTGACTTAAAACGAATTCTTCTCTAAGTTTATTTTTAAACGTAGTAATTGTATTACACTCCTTAAATAAAATAAACCACTTATTAATGATAATAACGGAATGATACTCGAAGCAACTTTTAAATTTGAACGTCGAATGTTTTGGAATACTATAAAGCTCTACCTGCCTTAATTGACGATCATGTATAGATGAACGCCTACAGAGTAAATTAAATAGATAAGGTGGAACATAGCGTTTGATAATTTTAAAAAGTAGGCATGCAAATAGTAGGCAAAAGCGATATTCCAACTTTAAAATTTTCTGAGCAATGTAGTATGGCGTAATATGCTCACTTTTACTAACATTGTAGGCAAAACGAAAACCGCAGTTTTGAACAATTTGCAGCTTATTCTTAAAATGTGAATTTAAGTAATTGAAATAAACTCCACAACAATAATCCAAATTACTTAGTACTAAAGCATTAACTAGATACCATTTTGTAGATTTTGGCAAAACATACTTAAACTGATATAAAGTTTTTAGTTTTATATAACAAAACGAAGACTTTTTTATTACATGCGTTTGGAAGTTTAAATTACAATCTAAATAAACACCTAAGTTTATAACACACTCCGAGAATGATAAGTGATCGTTATCAATGCAAACACTTCGATTTAACACTGAAAATGCCTTTTCACGCATTGCACTCGAACCAACACACATCACCTTAGATTTAGAAGCGTTAAGGAAGAGTCCATTATTCGTTGACCATGAAGAGATTGCAGCCAAATTTAAATTAAGTAGTTCTATTGACTCATTTATCTTTACCGGATCACACGCAAAATAAAGCTGCGTATCATCAGCGTAGAAATGGATAGAACAGTCTGGGGTCAGATTTGATGGTAAATCAGAGGTAAAAATGGCAAAAAGTATCGGTCCCAGGATACTTCCTTGGGGAACACCCTGTGTGAGAACAATTTCGCTGGAAAATTGGTCGTTTATTCTTACGACTTGAGTTCTATTAGCCAAATAACTTGAGAACCATTTAAGTGCTGTCACATCACATCCATAAAAGTGTAATTTTGAAATTAGCAGTTGATGGTGAATGGTATCGAAGGCTTTGCTGTAGTCAAGTAAGACCAATAATGATACTTTAGAGTTGTCTATTGCGACTGTTAAATCATTAACTATCTTCATAAGAGCTGTGGCAGTACTATAACCAGATCTAAATCCCGACTGAGTCATAGGTAGAACATTCTCTGTATTAATATAGGCAACCAACTTGTTGTACACAATCTTTTCAATAAGTTTCGATATAGCTGGTAGTATACTTATAGGTCGAAGTTGTGACAGTAAAGTTGCTTTAGGGGTTTTTGCTAACGGATTTACAATAGCTTTTTTCCAGATTGAAGGAACTTCACCAGATGTCAAGGAGAAATTTATTATTCGTAACAGCGCAATTTTGCAGTAGGGGAAAACAATCTGAAGCATTTTCAAATTTATAAAATCAGCACCAACAGCATTGGATTTTATTTGGTTGAAAGCAGTTCGTAATTCTTCATCAGTAATTTCACCAAATACTAAACTACGTTGGGCATTTCGATTAAGGTTGCTGTTAAAAAAAGAAATATGTTCATCACTAACATTAGAGTGGGGAGCCATAGTAGAAAAGAAGTTGTTAATTACTTCAGCATCCATAATTTCTGAGCTTATTTCGTTAACTTTCTTCGTATGAATGTTCCATGCTTCAAAATTCGCCCACATTTTTTTCGAATTATTTTTAAATTTAAGTATCTGTTGTTGAATATACGCGCACTTCTCTTGCTTTATCGCAAAAGCCAGATAGTTTTTGAGATCTCTGTACAATTGCTTAGCAGAGTCTAATCTGGATTTCTTGTATTTTTTAAATGCCTTATTCTTGAGGGCAATAATTTGTTTTATTGTTTCTGTAATGTAAGGCTTCGCAGGCTTCTTAACAGTGATAGTTCTATATGGAGCATGCATGTCAAAAAGCGCAACTATAGCAGAATTGAAAAAAATTATTTTATCCTCAATTAAAGAAAGGTTATCAATATAATTCCATGATATTCTATTTGCATCAAAAGCAAATTCATTTGCATCAAAAAATCTGTAATCACGAACTGTTATTGTCTTAGGCTGTAACTGACTGATTTCGCAATCAAAATAGCAGTATACAAGACAGTGATCAGATAGATTTTGAGTGTCTTTAGTACCATGTTTGATTATATTCAGATTTTTGCTTGTACATATTACATCAATTAAAGTGCTTGAAGTTTCAGTAATTCTTGACGGATCCTTAATAACTTGATACAGATTAAAACCATGCAGAATGTCATTAAGATGGGAAAGTTTGCTGCTTGGTTTTAAGAAGTCCACATTGACGTCACCTGTTAACACAATTTCATCCACAGTAGTAAACAGATCTGCCAATACAGTTTCAAGATTGTCAAAAGCTGTCAATGGAATTAGCGGAGGTTTATAGATAACCCCTATAGCTATTTTAAGTTGTTTTGTGGTAACACATATCCATAATTGTTCTAAATAATAAATAAAAAATATGGAGTTGGAAGAACAGGAAACAGAAGTGGTTATTGAGCAGGGTCATTTTAATAGAACTGAACAAAGCCAAGACAACGAAACGGAGCCGGACATTTGGGCGCGGCCGTTTGAGCGCGGCCGTTCGGGCGCGGCCGTTTGGGCGCGAAGACACATGGGCGCAGGGCCACTCGGGCGCGAGACATTTGGGCGCGAGGAAATTAGTATTAGCTAGCTTTACCATTAATAGGTCTGAAAATTTATTTTAAATAACGAAAATTACCTAAAGCACGTCCAAGGAGGTGGCGGGCGACAAAAATTTAGTATAGAAGTATTAATTGTCAAAAATTAGAATTTTATTAATACAAGTAGGTTCAACGAAAACAAGTTAAAAATTTTAACTTTCCGGTAACTACTAACAAATCTTTTGGGGAGATTTATTACATTAAAATAATCAGTAATAAAGAATACATGAATAGAGTTTGGGTACAAACCGAGCTATCGATGAACCATCCAACTAAATATTTATCCAGGCTAATAGAAGAATAACAAATTTGGTTGAAGATTATAATAATCGATATAATCATGTAGACGGCGCAAACAATAGGAACATTGGAAAATTTTTATGAGACATTTCGTACAATTATGAAATGAATGCGTAGAATCTTCTTGTTTATATTTTAAAAAATGTAAGAATAATATGTATTATAATGGTAAAAATGGCAAGAATAAATTTTGATTATTAAAATTAATCTTTTTATATTATTACTTACTATCATTCTTATTTCTGCTCTTATCTTAAGTTAGTCGCTTCATAACATAACGACAATAATAATTGATCACTTTAAAATTTCACAGTTTATTGTTAAGTATTATCATTTTAAACAAAACTTAAAGTCGACTAGTTTCGGTCCAAACAGAACACATATGAGAAACGTATTAAACATTTGAAGCATCAATCGATTAAATATAGCATAGTATTATTCATTTACCAGTACAATAAATGCATTTCTATTTAAAATTATTTTAAACACTTAAGTATATACATATAATCTATTTCCATCTTTATTTCAATTCAGAATTATTATTTCATATCTAACATTCTGTCTTTTTTATGTATTTAGAGTTATTTCAAAACTTATCTAATCTACTACCTTCTTTATTTCGATTCGAAATTATTTCAAAATTTATCTAATATAGGTACTACCACCTTATTTAAAATTAATCTCATAGCGGTTTCAATAAATAATTGGATTATTCTTTTAATATTATTTGATTAATTACATTAACTTCTCAGAATAAATAATGATTTAATAAATGTGTATTCATTAATGCCAAATTTAAATTATTCACACTTAATGTGTTCCTAAATCCCAACGTTGATCCTTTCTCGCGCCCAAGTGTCTCGCGCTCAAGTGTCTCGCGCCCAAGTGTCCCCGCGCCCAAACGGCCGCGCCCGGACGGCCGCGCCAAAACGGCCGCGCCCAAATGTCCTAGACCGGACAACGAAATAGGTAAAAAGATGTTTAAGTATTCTTATTTGTTTAATTTGGGACTAACAAAGTACACAGAGAAGTATTTTGCAGTTTGCATGCTGTTAGAAGGAGGAAAGAACATGTCGTTACTGAATAATTAGTTAGAAATAATACGAGCATTACCCAAGTTGATTACCGTGGTCGAGATCATAATCGATTCAACCAAATGTTTACAAATATTATTGATACTATTGATGAGCACAGTCAAAGTTTCTTCTGCAAGGACTATCATTAGAGTAGCTAGGATTCCCCCAAAAAGTATCTTTCTCCAGAGTTGACCATAAAAAAATATTCACTGTATTTCGAATGATTTGATTTAGAATCTTATTATAAAATTAGATGCAAGCTAAAGGCGACTCTAAAAGTAACTTATTATCTTTTCTATCGCCACTTTGTAACTAATTATAACTTTTCCTTGGATATCCAAAGTCAGGTATTTGCCGATCTTCTAAACTTTTAACTCTACATAGAAGCTGTCAAAACAATCCATGAGAAAAACTCTCTTAGCATTCAGAAAAAGTTGCATTTTAGAAAAGCTAAAGCCTTTTATAATGACTTAAGGAGAGTAGACGTATTGTGCATGGATTTACAAAAAACCTTCCATTCTCTGTTTTAATAGTTGCCATGATGTCCTCAAAAACCTTTTAAGAAAAGAAATAGAAACCCTTTATCCGTTTTCAGATAAATGTATTGGGCAAAACAAAAATATGTTAGTAGTAAAATTTTTTCTGAACATAGTAAAAACCGGAATTCTTCAAAAAATTAATCCATCATTTATTTGAACGGAGCCATAGCTTTCGATCCTGCGTTAGATATTTTGTTTTAATTGAAAAAATGAACGGAAGAAGTCACTATACTCCCAAAAGAATCGTATCAGTTTTTGGAGGAGTGCAGTGATAAATTCGTCGTAGGCCGAGTGCAGCAAAATTAGATAAATGACTTCAAAAATTATGTTGCGTACTATTCTACAATGGGTGAGGTTGACCAGTAAAACCTTTCAAAATAAGAAAGTTTCGAGTATTATGTTATTATTCTCAATACCGTGATCAAGTTTTTCTTTCTGTGTCTCATTAAGAGAAGTCGGAGATATACATTTTATTAAAAAAATATACTCAAATATATGATTTAATGCGCCTTTAGCTTTCATAAAGCACCTCCAGTTTGTGGCAAAAAAATATGAAAGTATAATGTTAATAAAAAAGCTTATTGCAGGGATTTACTTAGCTTTCTATAACAATTAAAAGAAAGCTGATAATGAACTAGTTGGTAGTGGTAAGTAAATACTTTTCTTTTGTAATTTAGTATATCTTTATTATGTTCTTGAATATTGGTTTCCTTCTATAAATAATTCCTAATTTTCAGTAAATTACTTTGCTACGAGCAAAGAGCGACGTTGTTTCGAGGTAGAGTTATTTCACGTAATTTTTGACTGATCCTCGTCGTCGTTCTGATTTTGTCCGCTTTTGTCGCAGTGAACGTGCTTCTTTGTCTTCAAAACTGGCTTGCGATTTCCTGGGACCTTTTGTCTCGAGCCTCTAAGAGCTTAAATACCTTCTGTTCAACCCGACTGCGAACTGTTTGGTAAGTTGCACTTGGTCATTTAAGCCTGCTTCTTATTCGTGCCAAATTGATTTGACGTTTCGAGGTTTTTCCAGCTGTTTTCACTCCTGGTTTGTTTTGATCTAGCCATGAATGTCCTGGCTTCCATTACCTCGCTGTTTCATTTGGTGCAGACCATGTCCCCATAACACGATATGTGAGCTGTTTAACTGAGACATGTTTTCGTCCCGTGTCGTGCAGGTGCTATCAAAGCTCAGTCTGCTGCTTCAGTAAGATGCCGTGTGTCCCGTTCAATATAAAGCCTTGACCTGTTTCGGCGTGGGTATTTGCAGGGTGCTTAGAGCTAGCAATCTGTCTAGGAAGAACCACTTCTTTGTTGCCGTCGCCAGGAGGTAGTAATAAGCCTAGGAAGTTCTGTATTGCATGTAGCGATGTGGATTCATTATTCCTGGATTGCACCTTGCTAGTGTGTGAGTATTATACTTCTATTCTTGTACGTTGCCTTTTGCATTGTGGTAATGTTATCGATGGGTTCCCGTTAGGCCTTATCAAAGTTTAACTTACTTCAGTAAGGCCATTCACTGTGAAAATTTAATAATTTATGTAATTTGTTCACTTACCTCTAATAATGTCAAGCTTTTATTCTAATGTTTACTATAAAGCGGGGTACATTTGTATCCCAGTAATTTTTGGCATATTCTAGGCCATAGTAAATATAGTATGGACGTAGTCATCTATAACTTTTAGTTAATCTATTACTGAACAAAAATAAATTGTTTTACAAATTTAACAATCGTCCGCTACGAAAAGGATATATTTGTGCCCGAGTATTTTTTTGATATATTGTAAGTAATTTTGGGTGGAAACGTTATTTAGAATAGTTCTAGTTGAACAACAAAGTAAATAAATAGTCATGTGTTACATTTACTTAAACGTCTACTAAGCAAAAACAAAAAAAATGCTCCCGAAATTTAAGAACTGCTCCCTACCAAGCAGGATACAAACGAACTCCGGTGTATTATATCTCAAATAATATTATTGTTTTAAAAAACACTTTAAAATATAATTACTCTCAAGTATAGACGGAAAACCAATTTTTTTGGGGAAAATATGGAAAAACAGTTTACAGTGGCGTACATTTGTACGACGCTTGGCATTATTAGGGTTAAAGTAATTATTATAAAATTTTTATATTGCACTGCTATTGTTTTAGAACTTCTGTTTATTTTATGAACCTGGCATGTTAAGCGTTTGTATATGTGCCATATTATTGAATGTTCTACATTTTACTAGGACTGTGTGTGTTTTCGTTTCTGCAGTTATGACCGGATTGAGATATTCATTGCATTTCAGACTCATTGGCCTCACTTTTGCATTGATGAATAAATTTAACCTTTTTTAAAAAACGGCACCCGTCTTCACTGTTCAGCTAGCTTGCTCCTCAAATGTGGCTTTAAACTTGGTATTAATTTATATAATTGTGTGTTGTATTGTCAGTTTGACAGTAATAAGTTTTGAATACCTTTTCAACCAACTTTTGTAGTTGCAAGATATCACCATAAAAAACAATAACCTGTACAGCACGTATAAAAGCAAAGTGTTTACATTCGTTTGTATGCGATAATCCCGTTTCGAAACCGTGGACTAACTTCAGACTTATAAAAAAAGTATCACTTCATCATTCATGTATCATTCATCACTAGTTGTGAAATAGTTTTAACAAGTGACAGTTATATTTCAAAAATGGGACACCCTATGCATCACTATATCCACCTTTTGTTTACTAAAGAAAGTAGACGATAACAATATCATTTTCTCCAAGGTGGTTCAATGCTTTTCCCAACAACAAAAAAGAAATATAAAGCCGGTAACGCAATTGTGACTCCATGTACAAAATTGTTAGGGTTTGCTGACCCTAGGTTTAATTTAGATTTGTGATCCATCACGTAACCGTTAAGATGTGGAAAAATAATAAACAAGTTGAGTTATCTCCAGGTAAGCAATAGATAAGGTGCACGCGGAAGGCGGGCTTAAGCGAATATCCCGCATAAATGTAGAAGGCTCTTAAGTGTGAATGATCAATACCGTAATGTCTCTCGCTGTCTGAGCGTTTCCACTGGATAAAAATGAAGGAGGCAATTGCAGGAGTTAATAGAGAAACCGGGGCGCTTATGATCTTTAAAAATCGCTCTAATACCATTACAAACGCTCAAAGCGCTTCCGTTAGTTCGCGGAGGAAATAAACTGGAAGAAAACGATTTTTCTAAATGAAAGGGAGAGTGTGCTATGCTGATGAGCCTTAATGATAGATAAGACGGCTTTAGGAAAACACTGATTGCGTATTATCGACGCTTGGCTGCCAGCTCGTTTCCAGGGCAACGAAACAATAAGTCGAGACGAGGTGACGGAAACTGCTCAACAGTTAACCTTTAGCCCTTTATCCTGAACCGCAATTCCTACTTGTCGCTTTGAGTAGCCTGAATGAGCACAATATTCCTGCACTCGGGACCCTTATCTTTACTGTGTCGGCGGAGATTCCGAAATTATTCATTATTTTCGGCACGTAGCCGATCCCTTTGTTGGTTAAAAACTAGCAAAGTGCGCCGGCCGAAGGGCACGTGCCAAAATAACGCAATATGGGCAGCCCTCGAGTCGAGAGGGCTCGTTGGGGTGCAAGACCATTTGCAAGTCCTTCAGCTAACTCGTTCGATAAGTCGCACAAGTGTCAAACGTTGCCGGCTGCAAAAAACTCATTTTCCCAAATGGATTGAGTCGAGCGCGTTTCCGCCTCGCTCTTATTCCCAACGAAATTACTTTAAAAATTTATGCAGATTTGTAAGTTCTGGAACTACTTGCCTAAACACGGCCCATTCGGTTATTGTTGCACGCCCCATTTGCTCTCGACACACAGACACGTCGAACTGAAAAAATGGGCGCCCGCAACCGCAACCACTTCGCCGATATTGATGGGCCGACATAAAAAGTACAATCAAACCAAATCTCTGTGAATGAGTGGCCAATAGAGATCGAAACTGCCTAGTATGTATCACCAACACGTAAGAAGGATGAAGCAATCAGCGAGATAAATATACTCTTGCTTTTTGCACTCCTTTCGGTCTTATTTCTGTGTTCTTTTGAACGCAATTTGCTGTTGTCCGAGGAATTAATATGAACTGCCGGCAGCGAGAACTTATCGTGGCTCTAATTCGAGGCCGCAGTTAATAATTAATAGGCAATCGGCGGCTAGACGCAATTGAAAAGGCAAGAACTGGGCGGGCGTGGAGATCCAGATAAATTATGTTTGACTAAGGAAATTAGATCGAAACTAAAGGTTTTGCGTAATTAAAGATTATGATATACAAAGCTTTGAGGGCTCCTAAAATAGAGATAACAAAGGAAGAATATAAATAGAAATTTTAAAAGGAACTTGATAAATGCCACCCTTATTATTGTTGAAGTACAAAACTGTAGTGGTAATATTGAAACTTGACAGTAGAATTACAAACTGGGAGCAAAAACAGAGTAGAAAGAAAAAGAGAGAAAAACAAAGAGAAAAAGAAAAGATATAGATCATGGATACCATTTTGCTGTATTTTCTTTGTAGTTCTATTATTTACACGATATTATTAAGTTTCCAAACGGAGAAAGAACAGTTTTTGACGTGATACAAAAACGTCAAAAGAATAAACGCTGTACTTGATTTGAAACATCCCTTCCTGTTATTAAATATAATAGACATCGTCTTTAGGACTAGGAATTGCTTTATTAGGTTTTCCTGTATACTTTCTCATGTCACCTGACATTTCGTCGGTTCTGGCTTCCCGCAGTTTTTCATATTATTAAAGCTTTTCCTTCTACTTCTGTCTCTTTTTTCTAAGCGTCCGGCCTGATATTTCCAGCTTTTCCTCGGGCGCCCAATACTTCTTTTTCTTCTTGGTAACATGCTTTTTGCAATTTTAGCTATTGTTGTCGATTCGTGAAATTTGATTGTTTCACGCTTTTCTTCTTCTCATCACCAATTCGCCTATAGGTTGTATGTTGCATTGGTGCCGTATGTCAGTGTTTCTAAAAAGTAAAGGTTTAAGGTCAGTTCAATTCCCCCAACTGGGCTATAGGGACCTTGCGTCTCTCTTCAGCTAACAACGAAAATTTCAGGATGGACGTTAGAAACGAGGGTGGAGAATGGAAGAGAGGCCAGGAAAGGGGAACTACTAGCCCAGAATTTGCCTCAGAGAAGATACTCTGCGGAGTCAAAAAAACCACCTAATAACCTGAATCAGAGCATAAGGTCAAGGGGAGGGGGTCCACGACCTGCCTCATGCTAAGCAGACGTGCTAACCACTAATCCACAGAACTACGAGCTTCTTAGACGGTCGATTCTTTATAGTTTTTGTAGAGCACACTATCAGACGTGCAATGCGGTTTCATGAAATCAAGGAGAGCACAAGACTGTACTTCTACTATAAATAAGATCGTAGAAGAAGCTATAACGGTACATAAAGGCATTCATACCTATTATAATGATTTAGAAAAACCTTTCAACCAAATCAGCTGAACAGATGTATGGAATCTTTAAGAAATAGAGCAGGAAAGATAAACATAGTCAGTGAACCTGAACTACAACACCGATAAAACTAAAACAGGCTTACGACAAAGGTGCATTTGAGCTTTCTGATATTCAAAATTGCTACACATGGTGCCACAAGAAAGCCAAACAAGAGACAAGGAATTTTTTTGTAGAATACAGAATACAAATCAATTCTAGCAGAAAGTGGACGAGACATACAGCATTAACTTAGAAATTTTTAACCAAAAATTCGGAACAATAAACATAAACACTAGTAAAGACAACAGAAAACAGTGTCAATTATCGGACAAAAGAGAGACCAGGGAATCACATTTGGCAGGGAAACATTAGAATAAGTAACACATTTTAAATATCTGGGAATAGTAATTAGTAGCAACCACCACAGAATTGAGGTTACTACGTAAGATAGAAAATAAAATCAGAGGAAATCTGATAACAACCGAAACGTTCGGAAAAAGCCGAAATAATAATGCAGCAGCCAACGTCAATCAGGAGAAACCATTGAGATGGCTGGGCATGCTACATGGATGGACTGTAATAGTAGAACAACACGGAAAGTATACAAAGAGAGGTGAAGCAGATAACCAGAGACCGATTTAGGAACACATGCAAAAAGAAACTCAGATTAGCAGTGAAGGAAAGAAATATCTCTTGATCTAGTATAAGGAACTTCGATAAATGTACAAAAAAAAATGGACAAAATTATGAAAAATGCAACCCAACCCAATCTAAAATTTAACTTTACATAGTTAGACACTACAAAGTATGAAGAGTGTAAATAAAACAGCTTCCAAAGATCAAACTTTCTTATCATATATTTGCTCGTATGCAATATGCTACGCTTTAAAATGCATTAACAGCAAGTAGCAAAGCCAAATATTCACAGGCACACAGCTTGTAATGAGACTTTTGCTGGCTCCGCCGTTGTGTTTAATTTATGTAACACGTATTTGCCGTATGCTCTTTTTCTACACTTGGCTAGCTTAGTACACATGAAATCTCTTTACATCAGATCGTAGCTAAGAAACGCCAAAAATCTGACCTACAACTCGAATGCTAAAACCAACTTGAACAGATCCTCACAATAAAAGCTAGTTTGTTCTCCTAAATGAACAAAGATATATTTCCACTAAAAGGCAGAACAAATTAACCTTAGCAAGCATTAACCTACGCGCGACTAACTTATGGGAAAATGTTAAATATACAATCAGTTAATTGGAGCTCATTTTGGAATTCTCCGTACAATTATTCCGCGTAGGTATTTATTCGCTTATTATACGCATTTCTTTCCGACATTAAAATCTTTACACAGTCTTGAGCAAATTCGTATCGCTTAGAATGTAAGCAAACATCTCCTGTATCGAGTTACCTCAAGCTTGTGGCTTGAGAACTGTGATACGATATCAACCTTGAATGACTTGATGCATGGAGATTGGCGTCGCACAATGATATGGATACTACGAAAATCCTTTCGAGCCGTCGTAGACGCGTATTTACACGTTTAATTGGCAGTTACTTAGAAGCGCGAATACTGGTTCGCTTAACTCAAACACTTAAGTAGTAAATTCTATTCACTGCGCTGATTTAATCAATTTTATTTAGATCAGTGGGGGAAACTTTCACTGTGAGTCACTAGCAACGCGCGCCTTGAGGCTTGGCACGGTTGCGACCGCTTATATCTTTTCCTCAACCTTTGCTGGATTCACATCGAACGCTGTACACAGAGAAGCGAGTGCGCACACTTTCAGCTATACCCAAACACCAAAATTCACAACGAAAAAGCATACAGACATTGATGGACTATACATTTAATTATTAATATAAGAAATTCCGGCGAGGGAAGTCAAGCTTCCGTTACTAACTAGCTTTACTGGGTACGGGCGGTATTTTACTATGAAATCGTATGTAAGTCAATTTGCCAGGGAAGTAAAAAGTATTTAGTTATGATTTACCAGGCGCCACTAAGTCGATAATTCGCGTCTAAACTTGTGAGCGGCGACCCCAGCTCAGAAGAAAACGTCCAAGGCGTAGGGATGAAGTTTAAGTGTGGTGGGCTGCGTGAGTTCACCTTACCTCCAACTACATGTTGACTAATTCGCCATACAATTCAATTGAATGGAGTTGTACAGAGCACAGGTACAACATTGACACAACTGAAGCACTGTATTGAGCATATAGTCATACTGGTATAACATTCAGCAGACAGCAGAAGCTGGCCATAACAATAGCGTCATGGGTGACATGCTGTGATTCACAGATTCTATTTACGCGGATTTAATTTCAGCCGATGCCGACGTATTTAATTGCCCCTATTCTTTATGAGAAGAACTCAAAACTTGTCTTCGTTAGGCCAGCACTTGTGTAGATGACCCTGTACGGCTTAAGTATTTTTTTAACCATAGTGGCAATAACGACAGCGTCCTCCAAGTAGGTAACCAGCCACATCAAAATGCTCAGTTTCCGAGCAGCCTTGCAGCTTTAGGTGGTATTCGGAATTGAAGAGTGAAGAGCTGAATTTTCGTGTTGCTACTTAGCGTTCAGCACGGACATCCCCGCTCATAAGGCGAGATAATTGGTGTTTTCGCAAAATTGTACGCTGGAGAACATAACAAATATTTCTTTATTACATAGCGATTGGCGTTCATCTTCTGACAAATGCTTTGGTCAGAAATATGTTCAACTGGATACGTTAAATTTGAGAAAAAGGATATTTAATATATAGGTAAGTAAAAAAGTATCGCTATATCATCGAAATATTTACTGCAAAATAAGATTGGGTTTACATATTCCCTAAGGAAGCTATGAAAAAATAGCTGAACTTGCCCCAGCAAACTATTTCAAGAAAGTGCTAGCTGCTTTGATAGTTGTGAAAACAATACAAAATGAAACAAAAATTTGCTTGCCGGCTTTTATAATATTAATAATAATGTATGATGCGCTATCTCTTGCCATGGAATAATAGATGCATATTTGGATTCGTCAAATAATGTTCCGAGGGAAAGTTTTTTTGTTGATTATATAGTGCCTCATTGTATTTTCAACTGAATCGTTTTAACATTTTAGTAAAACTGTTCGACTACGTTTATCCTCATATAGTGTGCTTTTTTAACGTGGGCGCCACCCTATGCCTGCTGTATCTAAACAGATTTGTAGAACTGTTAATATTCAGATTGCTTTTATTCCTTTTAGCATGTTCTATAACGATCAAGGAGAAGATCTATTAACTCAGTCGAATTTATCAAAAAAAAGGAGTAGTGACATATCAGTAGATGGTGGTTTACAATTGACACACTGATTTACCTTTTCGCTATTAGAAGTAGCTAGTATATAGAAATAATGTTGTTTTCACCTCACATATACCACAGCTAACGTTACGATGAACTTCCCATTCTATGGATTGGCTGAACATGCAAATCCAATGTTCGAACATCTGGATTAACTTAATTCTTTAATTTATGTTGTTTTATTTATGTAGTTTTACAGTTTACAACCATTTCTGATTAGTGAAGGCTATGGGTATTGTTTCAGATAGTCAAGTGTACAAGATTAGTAATTATGGAATTTAAACATTCGATCGCTATGTTTAATTTTTAATATTTACCTCTTTGGGCACCTGTAGTTAAATTGTATCCCGTAATGCACACAGAATTTATGCAAATGGTTTCACAAAAAGCATTTAGCTACTGTTCGTACTCTATGCGCCATGCCTCTTTTGCTAGAAGTCTGATAATGCTATGAAGAAGACGCAAAAGTCCACCATGCAGAGAACCAATTTAATCTATTATATAAGAAAGGCAGAATACAATGTAGATCAACTATTTTCTATGTAGCATACGACTTCCGGGATTGGACCATGTCATTATTGAGGTCAAAGGACTCAACGTTTCTCCTACTTTCGTAAAGGGCATCATCAAGAGAAAAGCAAACAAGCACGATAACGTAATGTGTAAACCAAGCCAGAGGCAAAATTCTTCTAACTGTCAGAATGACAAAAGACAGAATTTATAGGTAAGTGTAGTAGCGTAACAAACGACTTCCGGGATTTGAAAATGTCATGACACGGTCCAGTCGCGGAAGTCGTTTGTTACTTAATGACAATGGCGAAGTTTAGAAATTAGTACTTTCCACATAGAAGGAAGAGGAAGGCTTGCATGCCGATTGAGGTTATTAGGGTGTTTGTAAATCTCAATGGCTTTGCGAATATTTCCTCTAAAGAATAATGGGGATGTGCAGATAATTATCTATTGTAATACCAGTTTAATCAAAACGGATCTTATGTCCGGTATCGCCTTGGTGTTCGGCGATGGCTGATGATGAAACGAGACCCGACTTGATATAGCGCTGGTGTTCAAAGAATTGAAACTGAGCTGGACATTTGGCAAAAGCATCAGCTAATAGATGAACGAAGCGATTGATGGAAAATTCAGAGAAGACGTTTTTCAAAATAGAGAGAGAAATTCAGCAGCAGACACAAAATGGCCAGCTGATCATGATTATGATGATGAAGATTAAGTCTCCTGTGCTTCTGTTTGCTCGTAAACCACATTGTTTTTCTTATAGGATCGTTGGTATTTTGGCTCTGAGTCTGTCCTCTACTATTCTTGCTTATATCTTGTTGGTTATAGTTAGTAATGTTATTTTCGGCAAATCGTTGTAACCTATTGCGTTTCCTTTTTGTATATCGATGTAATTATTCCTATTTGACAATTTTTCGGCGAGACACCTTTTTCTATCGTACGGTTAATCATTTCTAATAGGCCTCCTTTCACCTCTACTCATGCATATTTTATCATTTCTGCGATGATGCCGTCATGTCCGCCTATTTTATCCCCTTTCATTCAAGCTATGGCTTTCTCCAGTAATTCTCCATTTTTTTCTTTTTACTGAACATTTTCATTCGCTGTCTTTTGTTCTATTGGTGAGATTAACAGCCTCAGCTTCTAGAAATTCCCGGTACTTCTTCCATCTTTACATGCTTTTCCTTTTTTCATCTTTAATTACATGATTTTCCCTTTTCACCTTTAACGTTCTTAATAGTCACATTTCACCTTCTGTCTCAGTAGTGCTTATGTTCCGTAGAAGAATTTTTGGTTGTCTTTATAGGGTTATTCCATGTTGTTGCCAAGTTTATCCGCGCTGTATATTTAGCTGTTGTTACTATCTCCTCTGCTGCTCTTTTGCTATATTTGTATTTTTCTTAGTCTTTAATTTTTATCGATTGCAGAGATTCTTCCATTTGTTTTCTGCGTCTTTATTTTGTCCTTAACTTCTATAGGTTACCTTGGGGTTTTCTTTACTATTTTGTTAGTTACTTTGGTTACCCCACAGCACTCTTGTATTGTTTCTATTGTGCTGTTCTTAAGGTGTTCCTAATTTACTACTACTAGCGTTTCTTGTATTTATTTGTCTAATGTTTTCCTGTATTACTTCCCTCGTCTGAAAGACGAAAGGAGTATTGTAATCGCGAAAAAGTCATCTTCCGAGATTTCTCCAGATCTTCACATTTCAGGGTCTCTAGATGACGCAGAACAGGTTTTCTCAATTCCGTCTGTCTGTCTGTCAGTCTGTTGGCGGTATAACTCAAAAACTATTTGTTGGAGGAAGACAATATTTTTCATACACATTATACATGGCATAAAACCGAGAAGATTTCAGATAAATATATACAGGGTGAGCACCTTAAAAAATATAATTTCGTTTAATTTTAATTTAACTTAGCATTAGATGGAAGTAATAATTTGTACATATCGCAGGCTTTATTCATGCCAAAAGTGGGACACAAAAGATCCAGAATAAATGCTGTACGATACAAAAAGGAACAACAAATTAACGCGGAACGTTAAATAGAGCTGGAACGCAGCAATTCTAAAGGTCGCCGTAGCTCTGGAAGCGAAAGCGTAAACTACCTCCAAACAAAAAAATCGAATGCGCCGGCTCGTTCGCAAGCGCTGAATTCGAGTCCCATCACCGGTAGTATTTTTATTTTTGGTTTAACTGAGATACAGGAAAGTAACAATTTGCATATAGTTCAAACTTTATTTTTGACGAGAATCCAATAGATACAGCATACGTACTCTTTCTGCTTTACAGCGTAAGATGTTCTAGTTAAGCCAGCCGGGACGCGCGTACTTACGTACTGCTCCGTAGCCCAGGTAGAAATAGCCCATTCTCCTTGCAAAGCTTTGGGATTGCATACGCCGGCCCTTCGAATTTCACCATCGGTAACGTTGGTTTTCTTAGTTGAAAATGTATTTAGTTTATTAGAAACGTGCAAGATATTTTTACTCCTAACTTAATTTGATTTTTAAAATTATTTAGTGTCACAATGTCGACGAGGGTAGTTCTGGGTAAAACCTTTTACAGAATTTTTTCTCTTCCGATATTCTTAATCTATCACCGCTTTTTTTTTCATTTTCGTTGTCCTCTTTTCTTCTTTTATCTTTGTTCCTTTCTTCCACTCCGTAAGCAGTAAATAGTGACCGCTTCTCTTCATTTACTTCACTACAGTTCTTTCTAGTTATCAGGAAGTAATCTATAATAGATTCCTCTCCTATATTGGTTTCGCTCTTCTGCACCGAGTTCTACACTCACAAGCGTTGCGTGTGTGAATTTCGTGTTTGTCACCATTAAGTAATTCTCTACATATGGATCCAGAGTCTTCTGTCCATTTGTGCTTTGTGTTCCTTCTCCTTGCTTTCCCAAGTATTCTTCTACGTTTTTATTTTTATTGCCTACTCTACCGCTTAGGTCACTCATATGATTACTTTCTTGTCTTTTTAATCAATCTCTTTATGTAGATCTTAGAAAAACTCTTTCGTTTCTTCTTTTTCTGCACGTTCATTTGGCTCATATGTTACTACTATTGAGTACTTTTTTTGTTTTAACTGTATCTCTAGACATATAATTCTCGCCTTTTTATGTGTGGGCGAAATGATGTTGCTTTACTGTTGCACGGAATGTAAACTCTGAACAATGCAAGACGTTTGGTTGTTGATGTACGGTCTCATCCTTCTTCTTCTTCTGAAATCAATCTTCTACTGTCCATTTTCTGGAAAAAGCCTTCATCTGTATGTTCCATTCGTATCTACTTATTGCAATATATTCATCCATGTAGACCCCATGGTCTTTATGACATCGTCTTTCTATCTAGTTTGTGAGCGGCCAATTGACCTCACACAGGGGGAAAACCATATTGTGTATCTTGTACATCGTATCGTATTCCACTTAGAAGTTCTTTGCGTGAACGTATAGACAATTTTACGGAAAATGGGTTGAGCCAATAGATATATCAAGTAACACTATTAATTACGTTTATCAAAAGGCATCACTGACGACTAAACGTCTGGAAGGGGCGCTGCTATAGCTTGTTCTGCCAGTTATCACTTTCACGTGCATTTAATAGTTCGAATGAGTAATTTTAAGAAAAAAATTCTTTTGCAGTGTTGTGCTTATTTCCATCACTTTACAGGGCTGTACAATATTGTTAGTTGTAAAGTTGCCATATGTATTAGTGTCAGTACTTTAGATATAAAAATGCTTTGAAAATAAAGAGGTTTTAAGGGATGCGTAGAATATTCCGTCTAAGTTTTGTATAGGAAGATTTTAGAAGGCGACAAAAGCGTAGTAAGATATATAAATACTATTTAGTTTGGCAAGTCCAGACCAATGATTATTTTGAAGTGATTTAAATCAGACAAACTATGATAATAAAGTTTCTTAAGATAATTCTAATTATTAGAAATGCAATGTTTGCATTAATGTCATTTGCAGAAGTTGAAATGGTCGCTATTTAAGTATCCTATTTGTAAGAGGTATGCTCGTAATTTGCTTTAATAACCCATATTTTAGTAAAAGAATATTCTTAAACCGTATATCATTTTGAACCACATGTTTTTCGGAAGTCCGCTAAATAAGTTAATTTGGACACATTGTTCGAACTGGCGCTGCTGCGTGTTTCCTTGCCATTTCGCATTTGAGGGCCAATGTGTAAATTTAATGGAATCGAAAGTTGTTAATGTATTCAAACTTTGTTTGCCGTGCCCATGTCATCGTGTAAGCTGCTGTAGTTTCAGTCGTTTCGGTGTTAATTGTACTTTGTGCCCGTTCTTCCGCAGCCGTCCCCACGCGTCTTTTTCAACTGCAGCCACGGCCAGTAAGAGGTTTTTATTGTTTATGGTTTGAAGGGGACATTCCGCAGAAGCGTTCGGAATGGAAGCAAAACAAAGGCTCTCACCGCGGCCGGGTTAATTCCGCGTACCTACAATTTAAACCGCGCTTCACGTCTGTGGGTACGGCCATGTGTTTTCGAAGCACAATGGATACTCCCGGTTGTTCCAGAAAACGATCTCCTCGAAAAAGTCAGAACTATTAGAAGTGAAACTTGAGTCGCTGGTAATGGTGTTTCTTTTATCAGTTTGTTGTTGGTAATGGGTCGAGAGAGGTAGTTAGCAACTTCAGCCATCCTGAGCCAAATGTTACAGCCAGAGAGCGCACGAACGTGTCAATTTGTAAATGTAACAAACTGGAAAAGACTCGTAATTACAGACCTCTTGGAGTTCTACATTAGTTAATCTTCCTCGCGAGGAATTTACTTCTGAACTTTCCTGCAGATACACTTCGCCGCTGCAAAAACTGCGCTCAATCTACATCCGCAATTACGTATTTCATAAGTTCCGGCCGTTTCGCGGCCGGCAAAAACGGGATATTTCAATTTTAATTTGCAGCGACTTTCGGCCGAAGTTCGAAACCCTAATAAAGCTTATTGATTACGTCCGCCAACTTTTAATTGATATTAATAACACCACTTTAAAGCTCTAGAATTTAATAAACTAAAGTAGTTTCGGAACTCATTAACAAGTCGGGGCACAAAGGCGGTAAAAATTTCCTCGATGCGATTATGGAATTTTCTCAAAACATTTTGCTTAGCCAAAGTCAGCTGTATTGTCATAATTATCATCAGATAATGTGTCAAATCTATTACTGTATTAAAATTAAAGACCTTTGTTTATATAACATACGTCTTCTTCGGTTAAAAATTATCAAATAACTCACCAAATATCTTTATTTGTGTATGACTTCTTTGCCTCTAAGCTTTAAAATTCCTAAAGCGCATTTCCAAAATATATAAAAATAACTTTCCACCCTCTATTGCATAATGTTTCCAGTTGAGAACACAACAAATTTTAGTTCGGATGAACATTCTTGCCTATGGGAATTGTCTAACAACCTCGGAGTATAACTACCCGGCAACAGAATATGTATGATAAGAAAATGTGTTTCTGATGTACTGTCATAAGAGATATGTTTTTAAATTATACTGTATTTTAACCCTTTCAGATCAAACCGGTATTATTGTGAAGACTTGTTTCAATTTTTTTTATTTATTTACCTCACATAACTCTGACAGTCTGCAATGTTGTTTGAAGCGTGAACCTACTGTGTTGACACGTAAAAGTAATAATTATTTAAAAAATATAAATCAACTGCGTCTCAGGCGCTCAGTCCATAAATTACTTATTAAATGTAAAATACCATTTGTATTTAACTTATTGTTATGGGCGTTTATCCTGTAACGCAAGCATCTGCAGCAAATTCTAAATTGTACATCAAGTAAGGTATTTAATTTGTACATCGCTCATTCAGAAGTTATACCTAACCGATGCTTGGTTTTGCGATAACGCAATCTCAGTATATAAGCAACTTCCGCTGTGATTTCAACTCACTTGAGTCCACCGATCATCATCAGCAGCTGCTCTAACCTGCAGAAGTTTTCCGCTCTGGGCCCACAGGGGCCTAGTCCCTAGTCCTGTCCATTCGACTTGAGGCAGGTTCATCTGAATTCTCCTCTTCCTGCAACCTTTTACCTGACCGGCTCTTTCGTCGTGACATCTGAACTGTCTCACGGAATAGAGCTACAACCCTTTATCTGACCGACCATTTGGGTCGTGACAGCTGAACTGTCTTCCCAAGAGCTAACCTTCTGGGCCTACCTTTTTCGTGAAGCGAAGCCTCCCTTATTTAATTTCTGTCATGACAGCTGAACTGTCTCACGAAATAAAATCCTCCAGGCTTAGCCCTATTGTGACAGCTAAACTGTCCCATAGAGTGAACAGCTTAAAACGACCCCTATAGTCTTGTTCCTAAGGACACATTCTTGCGCAAAGAGCCACTTCACCTAGGTGGTTGAACAATCAAAGCCATCTAAATACTAACGTACCTGTATTCCGCCTGTTTGGGAACCTGAAGATACTTCCCGGAACAATCTCCAAAGGCAAATTGCACTGCTTCGGCAGGAGCGTGGGATCGCCTGAAGATTTCAAGGCCCTCCGCAGTCAAATCTACCAGTCACCAGTGAACGTTTCACACCAGGTAAAATCACATGTTGCCGTTACTCCTGGGGTCCCAAATTCACATACTAGGGAATAGGGAACGACCACGATCTGCACTAGCTAATATACTGCCCCGCAACACCAGGTATCTTGCAATTACTGTATATCACGAATATTCTTACAGACTGTGGAATGTGCACAAACCGCCACATTTTCGGGCCCCCTTATTGCCTATCGCATACTCAAGTGACACTCCGGACGCGGGATATGCCCGGCACTGGACCTACTCTGACCCAGATCCAAGGCAGCATCCAGCCAGGAACGCAGACAACGAGACCCCAGGAGGCATTTTTAGTTTTATTAATGTAAATGTTCGTAAAATTAACTATTATTTTGTACAACTAGCTAACAGTACTATACCGTGAATTTATAAATTGTGTTTTCCTGAACTTATCCATTTGAGATTGAGTGAACGTTTCTCCGATTGAGTTTACCTAAGTTGGAAATTAGCAAAGCTGTTTGAGCTTTTTCGAAATTAATGGAAGTCATAAATTTCCAGAATAATTTACCAGGACTGAAACTATTTAAGGAAGGTTGAAACGGTACAATTCTATAAAAATATATGTAACGATATGTATTAAATACATGTAATGTTGAGTGCTCACTACCACCGATTTGCTATACCAGTGATTAGTTTAGATTCGATTTGAGTTACCACCGACGCAACGTAGACTACCGGCGACTTCGTTTATCACCGACTTGAGTTACCACAGAATTGGATTACCACCGATGTGTATTTACATCCGTATGAAAGTACCACCGACTTGGGTTGCTGTCGAATTTAAGGACTTTGTGACTGATGTATAAAATTTCATTGAAGTAATATATCACCGACATATTTTTCATAGCCAACTATGAAGTATGATTTCGTCTGTTGTTTTTTTAATCCTCTTAATATCTTCCAAAGATAATACAATATGAAGATTTCTACGAGCACGACAAAAGCAATGACAATATCGAAAGATCCACTTTGACGCAAATTTGCAATAGACAATACCATCATTGAACAAGTCATGAATTTAAATTATCTTAGTTATAAAATTGCGAGCTCTGGCAATCTCATAGAAAAAGTTAGACAACAAACTAATATACCAACGGTCATCTTAGGACACCTGAAATAAACGATATGGAGGAACAAACTATTAGCACAAACTGCAGTACGAGAGCTTACAAAACATGCACTAGACTATGGTGCCGAAACATCAATATTAAACAGGTTGCTACGAATCAATGAAATGAAAATTCTTGGAAAGATAACCGGACACAGTATACAAGACAGAAAAAGAAACACCGAAATTAGAGAATAATGTAAAATTTATGACATAGTACGTTGGATAAGAAGCCACAGAAAAGAGTGGAACCAGCATGTAACGAGAACGACAGACGACCGACTAAGCAAGATAGTCAGAAACAATAAACCACAGGGTAGAAGACCCATTGGAATAACACCGAAGGGCTGGAAGGACAGCTGGCAATCCACCTCTCAGGAACAACAACAATATAACCAGTATTAAACAGGCACCATATATTACCTATCCAGGCAGACTCATTTGACGCGTCTAACTCGGGCCCGAAACTGTTGAAAACTCAATATCCCCGTAGAAGTATTCGAAACTTCGAAATGCGATCCTCCTTAATAAAGCTACCTTCGTGTTTACTGATAGAAACTTATACGCTGGCAAATGGAAGTAGTGCCTATCGCTAAGATAACTTCTTATATTGCAAGGCAAATAGATTGGTAGCCCTTGTAACACGGACTTTTGCCTAGCTCTACACACTACTGAATTATTACGTTAAAATGCCTTGGTTCGCTAGCTTACTCAGTCGGTGAGCTATGAGACTTTATCAGCATTATCAGTGCGGTTAAGGGGAAGCTAATAATGTTTGAGATCAGCTTTTTGTCACCTGAAATGTTGTACTTACATAGGCAAACACCAATGGTAATACAAACCCAACAGTTTACGTGAATACATATAATCTGTAAGAAAACATAAACACATAGAGCAAATAATTTAGAACAAGTACATAAAGCAGTTATGCGCTGCACATGGGAAAATGCCTTAACTGGATCCTAAAAGTTAAGTAGTTCATGCACAGCCCAAGCCCACGAGCGCAAGGTCTAAAATAATTCCGCACTCACGAATAGTTTGAACGCGAAGTTGTCGATTCTTTAGGATGCATCGCTGTTTGAAGTCCCTGGGTGCCGAGCCAGCAAATGACGTGATGCCTACGTGATAACGGCCGGGACTTCCCAGTTATCTGGACAGCAAACACATTGCCGCCAGTTGTGCAATTATCTATTACAATTGCTAACTGCTTATTTCGTAACACAATTTCAAGCAGGAACTAACCTTATTTCAAGACGTCCACCAAGAATTCGGAACCAGCGCAATGTATCTCCTTGATGTCAAAATCGCAGCTTCTGGCATGTCGGATTGGAACACCGCGGTTTCAGTTATGTGCTATTTCACTTGAATAGCTTGCACCTTGGCTACGGATGCACATCTTCGGCGGTTTGCATGCGCAAACACTCAAAAAGCACTTTTAGCCCTTCACTAGCTTGGGAGCGAATTAGTTCACCTGCGGGTCACAGCGTCGTTTCGAATTCGCTGTTCTTTGTTTCCCGAATTATGTTGCAGGGTTCGCACATTCCCGCACGTTGCACTAATGAATTTACATGCGAAACTTTATAGTACGAGGCCGCCTACACCGAGTTCCTTACTTATAATGCTCTAACAGCGCACATATTGTCAGGCTTTATTACTAATCGTATATATAATAAAAACGTATAAAATATGTAAATATAGGTAGCACGATTGGCTCGTTTCACTTTCCGTTCCGTGTTGTTTGAGTAAAGTCGAAAATTCAACACATTTACTTTAGTGGAGAGTGGAGTCATGTAGTGGTAATATGTATTGGTGGTAGTCTACTGTGGTCATTCTGAATCGGATCCAGACACAGTTGGTAGTAAACCACTGTTACATGTAAAAAGCGTAGGTACTTAACGTTAGAATGTATTTTCCTGCATAGATCTTGGTTGCATAAATTTTTTTTTTAATTTGAAGCATCGACGTGGTAAGTCGTGAAAAAGGAGCCTAATTGACCGCTCGCATATGCGCCGATATCTATTATCCGCAGTATCAGAAAACTTTTCTGAGCGCTTTCTGACAGCTCTCCTGCATTTTAATAGCTTATTTTATGGTGCAGGCATTTTTTGTTTCGGCCTGTTCTAGATATAAAACGACTTGTTGCGACTTGAAATCCCTTTCGCTTTTCGTACGTGGCCTCGAATTGGCACCAAGCATGTAATTGTTATTCTCCAGACCAGCCTGTTATAAATGGTTACTATTACTTCAGTTTTGGTTTTAACAGTGTTTCGTAATTAACTAATTGCGTCCTGCTTTTTCCGGGTGGTTGTAAGACACCGATTCCCCCTGCTCTATGAGGTGTGCATTCCCTTGGCTTTTCGCTTGTACCCTGGTGGTTTCTGCAAGCACCCTCACCTGCTGCCGACATAGCTGCGAGAGCCCCTTTGGAAGCTATTATGTGATCATCTACTGCAGAACCTTGGTCTTTCAGGTAAGTAAATTACGATTTAATGAATTGAGTTGCCGAAAGTTCCATCAGAGCTGTGGAATTATGCTTTCTGACCTTCGGATGGTGTATACCAAACCGACGCACCTGGTTGGAGTTCCTTCAGGACTCAGCTGATGCTAAATTGGGTTAACGATATTTATTCTACGAGCTACGGGTGAATTAACGTAGAAAAGTTAAAGTAAGATCGCTTGTAGCTCAATACTGTTGGCTTAATATTTTATTGCTTAGTACTTTGTCTGTCGGCCTAGCCTGGCTTATGTGGGAAAGTGTACGTACTGGGTATATTTTATGTCACTTCGATGCTAATTAAATATGGTATACTGCTAATGTTTTTATGTCTCTGATTTAATTGCTACCTTTTGTATTTCCGATATTGTACTATTGCCTGCTGTGATTATTTAAATATATACGTTCTCGACCTATCTGAGTATATTTGTTGTAAGTAAAGACTTCTTGGTGTTCATAATATCTGGTAGTACCATCTTGTGAAGAACTGCACGCCGTCTCACTAATTTTAGCTAGCGGGCCTTCAAGTATACTCTCGTAGCGTTGCGATATTTGAAGATTTAGGAAATTATAACTAATACCATATCTTGACATATAAGAAAATAATACAAAGTCAAAGGTAAAACACGGGGTGATATTTTAGGCTACGGTATTCTTACATAATTGTCAGAGAGTTGTAATGATATATCGAATGTAGTAAGGTTGATTGTTTATTAATTTATCAATCCAAGATATATTTTAGTAAGAAAAGTACGTCTTGCGTAAAAATTTTATAACCTGTTTAATGATGCAAAACTATGTAGATAGTGATATGTTGCCTAGGTACACGTTGTGATATTCATGCTATGCTATCTAGATCACAACATTTTCCTAAAAAAACGACGTTTGAAAATAACAAAAATTTTATTCAACCCACGTCGGTCTCACCATTCTATGGTTATTTATTATAACACTCTAACCTAGATTTTAATAAGAAAAACACATATTCCGTTTTATAAAAAATTGTTTACTATTAAAAAAAATACGAGGTATGGACTAGTCTTAATGGGAATATTAAAATCGTCAAGTGTAAACAAAAAAGCTAGTGCATCCTATTTAGCTGAAGCATCTTTAGAACTTTTCACATTTTTGTGTACACCAGATACCGGGTTACATTTATGGTTTTTGGTAACCTTTGGATTTACAAATGGCATCTATATTTGACAAAATTTCGGAGACAGCTTCAGAGTAGAGCTAAATCTCTTTAAGTTGTCGGACGCACTTTTTTTAGTATCCTTTGGCCAAATTTCATTCCGCAACGCGTCAGTAATCAGGTGCAGTTTTGGAATTATGATTTCGAGAATTGCTGCACCGATCTAATAGAATTAGGACTGCACATTATTTGGAAGTAAATCCACTTGATGTCTCTCTGAAGTAGAGATCTCTTATCGCTATAGTTTCAAAAGTTGACGATCTTTGGAATTTATTCAATAAGTGGCCACGGTATCATGTCCAGTGGCAATACAATAAATTTGCAAAATAGAGCAGACGATACCAAATTCCAACAGTGATGCCCGATAAGCTAAGATAATATAAGAGATCACGTGCAGTTTCAGTTACATACGTCCAGAAATGCATTACTGGAAATGAACTGTGAAGCCGTGTCACTCTTATGGGACAAGAGTCATTGGCTACTGCACAGCTGTCAACCTTCAACCTGTCAAAGTAAACACTTAATTTTTCGGATAAATATCGAGCTCCCAAAGCTAATTGGCCAACGTACTTCTTTTAGAGGCCACTTTCAGAATCAGGAGACATCACGCAACACGAGAAGGAAAAATTAAAATGTCCAACTGTAACGTACATCTGCAATTTTCAACGTAACTTTGTGATAAAGAAAAACACCTATATCCTTTAAATTTGCATATCTAATAAGTAGTTTTTAGGTGAAAAATAAAATAAGTTAGTTCGCTATGGCAACCGTTAGCATATAAGGCCAAAATATAGGCTAAGGTAAAAATTACCGTAACAAAAATTCGCTTAAATACTGCGCAAGGCTTTTCTTCATTATTTATAATTTAAAAAACTTCCTACCAACTTTCAATTTCTTTCAAGGGGGTTTTGCTACATTAAGTTTTAGTTTAGAAAACTTGATATTTATTAGTGGTTAGTTTTTTTTTAAATTTTGGCATGAAAGTGTCACTTTTAAAAACCAGCTGAAGTTTCGAAATGTCACACTGTTCTTAATTAGTTATGAAATGAAAATATTTCACAACCAGTACGTCAAACAACATGCGAAAAAGCGGAAGCGCATCTACGTGATCTTCAATATGTTGACATTCTTTGACATGACATTTATAATTTTAACAGATCAAAATATAAAGAACCACTTTTTCTCAAAATATTTTTTTTTTGTATAGAATGCTTTAAGAAATGTGATTTTGTGTAACTTGTGTGATTTTGTCGGATCTCACTACACCCGTCCTGTAAAATCCCAGGCGTAACATAAAATGAGTCATTTCCTAACTGGTTTTATAAATAGCTATATCAGTATGGAGAGGTCTGCAAGCCACAACTCTTTTTATCAATCGACAAATTTGGTTAACTACTGGTTATTACATAAAAAGAAGGCTACAGATCCATTTTTATATTTTTCTTCAATTTAGTTTTTAGTCTTTAATTGTATACAACAATTAAATGAAGCATGTTTTAGAAGCCACAAGGTTTTTCTTTTGAGCTAACAAACTTGGTTGGTCTTTCTTTAGCACAGGGATATTACAAATAAAATTCGTTAGGCGTCTTCTATAAATAACAAGGTTACAATGACCTTGCACCAACAATACCTCTGCAGAAATTTTCTTTCAAGTTCTAAGAGGTTTTCGCTCTTTTACACATATTAATTTTTCTATAGAAAATGTTAAAGTGTGCTTTAATCGACTCAAAACAAAAGGTCAAGCGTTACTTTAACAGCAAGGGTAGATAAAGTAGCACTTTAACATCAAGGGTAGATAAAGTAATTTAATTTTCTAACTTTTATTTAAATTAAATATTACAGCTTCGTATTATCCTAGCAACCCAATCTAGCTACTGAGATTTTAAAATGTGATTGACTGTCCTTATTTTCCTTTGAAATTGTTAAACAGTTCTTGCTATAGAAAAATAAAATTGTATTGTACACGACGATAAAGTTATTACTATCCACTCTTTAATATAACGTCTCGACTTCGTTTCGACGTTAAACGATTCACTCGTGGATAAAATGTAACTTTATCGTCTTGTATAATAAATTACTATTGCCAATTACCTCTTTCCAAATTTTTTTTCAGAACAAATTTCAGCTAGCTCTAGCTCCATATTTCTGTCAATTTATTAGATTGAACTTTAGGTTTATTATATTTATGGGTTCTTGTCGATCATTAATGCTTAAAGCGAGGTTTAATTCAACGAACAACATGATGCGCGTTATGTATATGGCAAGTCTTATGTACGAGCATTGACTTAGCTATTATGCTGAATATAATCGGTACAATGGAGTCACTTGCTGCCGTCTAGCAAGCATTTATTAGCCTCTCATACAGTATATTGGGGTTCGATAACCTGCTGTTATTGAGTGATTATGAATTTGAAATGTTAAATGTATGATCGAGAGATTTATGATGATTTATATATCAGCACCTCGTGGGATATTGTAAGATATAGTGGTTTCGATTTTTTGCAAATAGAAGCCGCTTCAGAATACTTAGTATTTATTCACTACTAAGTTTTTACTTAGGCGATATCAAAATGCGACATAATGTGCTTATTGGATAATATGAGATACGAGAAGTAATGAGATTAATATTTAAAATTTTAAAAGCATCTTTTGCAATTTTATACCAAACTTGCATAACCAAAGCTTACCATGCCATGCACCTTAACAACTGTCGGAACGACATTCGTCAACGTGAACACATCTCTTCACCAGGATAACGAGACAGGCACTGCAAGGAGCACTCACTGCCAAACATTCCAGGAATTTGACGAATCTGGTCCGATGCATTCCCCCAGCATCGCCAATTTTCCGACGCTGAAGGGTAAGGAGTCTGAAATGAGCCTCCTTCGCACCTTTACAAGTACCGAAAACTGCTTGCTTTTGAATTAGCGTTTTTCTTGCTAGCTAGAAGGGCACTGAGGTGTTTTGTTGCTTAATATTTTATCGAATCGCTGTTTATCTGGATCAAAACATGAGCACCCCCTCATTAAATCTGTAGCAGGGCGGCGTTGCATTTCACCACCGGAAAACTTTGACAAATTGGGAATATTACTGAACGACCATATCCAGAGAGAAAATGTGAAGCTTAATTTTGCTCTTTCAACAAGTTTAATAGGAGCATTCTTACAATCAGTCCAGAAAAAGGACTCACAAGTGATCGTTACAATTAGATATATTAATTTGTTAATTTGTCAGAAACGAAAGATATTTAATCTTATAAACTTCAGAAAACCTTCTTGTCAATTGCTCAGTTCGTCTTGTCAATTTTATATATTGTTTTATTAAGTGAGGAAAGCTCTCTACAGCTGCTACTGTAGTTGTAGCATCGCATATTATGACCATTTTCGTTATATAAAGTATATAATAAATATTTACATAGATAACTGAAAACCCTGCAGTTTCTATTTTGGAAGTGTCCGTTACATAATTTCAATAGGTGAAGGTAAAGCTGAAACTTTTAACTAACGAACCGTATTAATCAGCAGAATACTGAAAAAAAATATTGAAACCGTTGATTACATTTACAACATATACATTTTCGTATGTCTTAACTTACACAAAATCAAACCGTAAGCCTTGAAGTTTCAGTATTTTTGTATTTAAATTTTCTGATAATAATCTTTTTAGACTGAAAAATTTAAGAATCACGTGGAGCTTTGCAAATATTAGTTATAAACGGGGATGCGCGCGGTATTGCGCGGTCTATTCTATTCAATTTACCATTTTTAGGCCTATTACGTTGGCCCATTCCGTTTTGTTACACACCCCTCCTCTGCTCCCCTGCCGACAACCTGACCAAAGAAAGAAGCCCTCAGGGCCCTACCCCTCTCTAAGAGGGCTTTATCCTCTCCAAGGGGGTCCTCGGGGATCCGCCCCTCTCCAAGGAGGCTCACTGGGCTCCGCTCCTCTCTAAGGTGCCCTTGGTGCTCTGCCCCTCTCCAAGGGGGCCCTCGGGGCTCTGCTCCTCTGCAAGGAGCCCTCGGGGCTCGGCCCCTCTCCAAGGGGGCCCTAAAAGCTCCACCACTCTCTAAGGGGGCCCTTGGGGCTCCGCCTCTCTCCAAGGGGTCCTTGGGGCTCGGCCCCTCCCCAAGAGGGCCCCCGGGGCTCCACTTCTTTCCAATGGGGCCCTCAAAGCTCCGCCCCTTTCCAAGGAGACCTCAGGGCTCCGCCCCTCTCCAAGTGAGCCCGCGGGGCTTGGCCCCCCCTCCAAGGGGGCTTTCTCCAGGGGGCCTTCGGGGCTCCTCCTCTGTCCAAGGGGGCCCTCAGGGCTCCGCCCCGGTCACAAAATCAAAGCGACGGCGAAATGCAAGCAAACGCAAATGGGGGACATCGCGTCTGCAATTGATGTGACGGACACACACATTTGGATCGTTCTCCTTTATTTATATGATGATTGTATGAATCCAGAAACATCACTGCGTAATCTGTTACAAAACACCAGAAAAATGTCTAAAATAAAATTCAAAATTTCTAAGCCGAGTTTGTAACGTTTCGTGTACCTACAAATTATTTTCAAACGTCTTAATCACCGCTATCGATTTGTACTGCGCTATCTCTGCCACAAGAGCCATCTAGCTGCGACAATATGCGACACCAGGATATATGGGCCCCATAAGAGGTTACATATAGCCACATGGTTGCCACAAGATGTAGCCTGTTGTACCAAGTGCTTTAGGTGAGGGTCAGCAACACGCTAGTCATTGCAACCCCCCCCCCCCCGTTTGCGCCACTTAGGTTCCTTTAGGTAAGCTACGTGGAGAGGGTCCTCAAACCAATATAAAAGATGATGGCAAGGTAGTATCAGTCTTACACTTAACCCAGAGTCTCTTTGGGTCTTGGAAGGCAAAAGGACCCCATCGGTCGCCGTTGCTCTGGCTTAATGCCGATAAACGAAAAATCGCCAGTCCAGTACTCGAGAAGACCAATATGACCAGTAAGACGTTTATGTCAGAAAATTTCAATTCCTAGTTTCTTCCTGAGAAATGGAACTGCCTGAGATCCTCACCCTGACCTTACGCCTATTCTTTCGCTTGGGTTAGTTAAACTACCTTTAAATCTCTGAGGCAAAGGCGCACGGAAAATCGTGTTGATTCAGTTTAAAGTTCTTGTTGAAGATACTTTTAGAACCAGCGTTAAGGCAACCGGAAGATCTGCAGGTGATTTCTTAATGCTTAACTCCTCTAGGGGCCATAATCAAAGACACACTAAAGACAGTGTTAACTAAGTTGACAGACGGGTGTGAACGTGATTTTTGCTTGCTAATTTAATATTTCTTAGCTTTCTTTCCGAACCAGTATCAATCTAGGTCGATATAAAAGTTAATATGTGAAAACCGAGTTCCTTTAGAGATCCCGCCACTCGAATGTATAATTTGCAAGTTCATATGCTAGCCAAATGTCGCGTAGACTCCGACGCTCAGGAACACAAGTATAAAAGAGGCAAGAGCAAGTTATAATCTAGTTTTGGATACCCTCCGTCTGATCGTATGATAATCTCGTCGAAAACGCCGCAAAACTTGCAGCGCGAAGCTCACGCAGATGTAAGCATAAAAGTACCAATTTAACCAACCTGTGTAGTTCGCTAAATTCCACTTATACAAATTTCATAAAACTCATCTGATAGAGGGATTCATCCCGCAAGCTTGAAAAGCAAGCAGCTAAAGTCCGTAAGCTACACAAATTGCAGCGGTTTTTGACTCCGAAATATGCGCTGCAAATTTAGTCTGCAAACCTGCAGAGTAAACTATCAGAGATCCGGAATACCAGCCGGAATGCGTCCAAAGACGAAGAAAATCTTTTAAATAGTGACCGGTGTGCTGTACAGTGGCACTAAAATCATGCAGACATTGTATTTTGGCGATTCGGAAACCAGGGCCCAACAAAGAAAGCGGCTCCGTCATTGAGTGAGGCAGTAGCGAAGGCATTGCCGGGATGAATAGCAACTGGCATTTGCTAGTTAACGCAGCAGATGGGTGCTCTTATACTATAATTATAGACACAGGAGTCGCCACCGAGGGCGCCATCACGGAAGCTATAGTGCACCATCAAATGTTTTGCACACTATATTGTGTTGTTCGGTGTACACCGCGACTGTGCATGATATGACACCATCAAACAGTAGAACTTAATCTCGAAGAATGTTAACCATTTCTTAGAAGAAACCCAGAGAAAGTTTAAGTATTTATATATTGACCGACTTATTCACATGTATAATTAAAACAAGACACTTACATATCATAGCAAACTATAAACCTTTCAATGGCTAGCTTTAACACTTGCCCTCATTGAATAGATTTATTTTATCAATACCATCTGTGCACACACTCTCGTAAATACAGGTCCGGGAATGGGTTTGGTCAATACATCTGCTACTTGATTAGCCGAACCAATTTTAATTACTTCTATGCTGCCCTCCATGATCAATTCTCTGACAAAGAAGTGACGAATTCGAATGTGTTTCGTTCTGAGATGAAACTCGTGATTGTGTGTAAGTCGAACAGCAGCTTCGTTGTCCACTTTAAGTGATGGAACACACTTTAATTTAGTTAGGTCACTAAACAGCCTCGTTAGCCATATGAGCTCTCTAGCTGCTTCACTTGCGGCCACTATTTCTGCATCTGTGGTTGATATTGCAACCAATGATTGGCGTTGGCTTAACCATGATACAGCTCCTCCAGTACAACAGCAAACTACACCTGAAGTAGAGCGTCCTGTCAACTCATCTCCTCCGTGGTCTGCGTCACTGTAGCCTTCAATCGTTTCTGATACATAATTTGATTTGTATTTTATTCCATATGACATTGTCCTTTTCAGATAGCGCATAATACGCTTCACCTTCAACCAATCTGACTTTGTAGGGTTTTCTAGCTTTCTAGATACCACTCCCACGGCATAGGCAATGTCAGGTCGCGTACCAACCATCAAGTATGCTGAGGCAGCAACTGCCTCTCTGTATGGAAATTTCTCATTTGAATTTTCTATTTTCCCCGAATCTGTACCATCTCTTTGAATTGGTGTTGCAACTGGATTGCATTCACTCATTCCAAAGCGTTCAAGGACTTTTTTGTATAAGCTTCTTGTTTGACTATGACTTAACCATCATCTTCTTGATATATTTCCAGTTCTAAATAGTATGTTGCTGGCTTTGTTGTAATTTGTAACTTCTTTTGTAAATCACATAAGAAATCTTTTGCTAAATTTTTATCTGATGCTGCTACCAGTCCATCATCAACATATAAGGTTATTAGCAATTTCTTATCCCCTATCATTTTTCTCTACCAACATGGCTCAGCATCGCTCTGTTTAAAACAAAACTCGATTAATATTTCTGCAAAACAGGCGTTCCAGCATCTTGATGCCTGTTTTAACCCTACAAACTTTTATGTAGCCTACATACCCTCGATGTACCATCATTAAAACCTTCCTTGAAGACCCATTTGCATGGTATCGCCTTTCTTTCTGTAGGTAGTTGTTGAAGCGTCCAGGTGTAGTTTTCTTGTAAAGACACCATTTCGTTCTTCATAGCTTCTAACCATTCATCTTTCTGTTCACTCTCCATCACCTCTTTATATGAAGTAGGAACACATGAAAGAATCTCGCTGACAAGGGTTGACATCGCATCATCGTTGGATTTTGCTAGTTGTTGAAGTGTAGATCTATTTCGTAACTGATATGATCTATTAGGGTCTAGGACATCTCGGCGCGGGGCCAGCTCGGCGCCAGCCAACTCGACGCCGAATTCAAATTCGCAAATTACAGTGTGCACTACGTAAGAAAATTATTATAAACAAATAATAAATAAAGTGATATTTAGAATTTCTTGGAAAATCAAACACTGACGACCAGAGGTGGTTGCAAAGTGATTACAAATGGGACAAACAAAAGTTGTCACGTGACTTCCGTTATCAGTAAAATTTTACATTTTTTTTTAAATTACGAAACATGCAAAAAGTTGTTTCCTGGCCTTGAGATTGTTGAGATAGCTAAAACTAACACACAATAAAAAATCGTATGCAAATCTTGCTTAATTCCCAAAAAACTGTACTTTTTGGATTTACGCAAGGTCGAAAAACGGAATCTTTTAACTAAGTAAAAATCACTCAATATATTGCTATGTTATGCTAGCTGATAAATTTATTTAAATTATCGTATTACTATTTTGCCCTTTATTTTTAACTTTCAATTCAAATCCGTATTTTACAATATTTTTAATGAAACTCTCTCAGGTGGTTCGCAATATCTAGTAACCCAATGATTGATTTGTCAAATTCTCTTTGTTTAATTGCAAGTTGATTGACTTTCAAAAAAATTGACAACTAACGTCAAATTAATCAAAATTCAGAACGAATATCAAGGTTTTTACAATAAGATCTAATATGTAATTCTTTCACCAATCTATTTTGTAAGTATGAAATTCAATTATATGTTTTATACCTTCTTACTGGTTATAGCTTTTTAAATGTTTCATTTAACCTTTTAAAACACAAACCTGATTTAACACTTTGCTTGTTAATACTGCCAAAATCCTTCTAAGCTGGATCCTCACTCCGACTGCACTCAAACACCTGCTGAGTCCTTATCCAAACTGCATCACCTCCGATGAATGTAAACTCCCAGCCTCACCTTATTGCCATCCACTTCAAAACTTCCACATCCTATACTGGATTCCTGTCGTTGTCCCCTGCTGCTGTTAACTTCAAGTCTCCTAGCTCCTGTACTGGATTACTGCGGCTCCGATCCCTCTCTGGTAAGTGTCAGCATAAATCTTGTTCCAAATATGAATTTGTCTCTTTTTTTAGATGGTCCTACGTCTTCAATGATACCCACAGGTTTCCCAAAAACAATTCGCTGCACGTACTAACCTCTTGTTTGTGTCTTGTATTCCATTTCCAATGTAGTATCAATAAATCCAATTCTCTTCATATAATGTAATCTTCTGTATTGATTATTTATAATTCACTGCATTGGTTCAATCTCTTCACCGATTGTATTCCTTTATAAGTTCCAATTTATAATATTATACCTCCACCAAGTATATTTGTTTACAGCCTTTTTAAATGGTATTTGATCAAATAATTACATAAAGTAAGGCATAAATTCTGGTTTTTTTATTTTCCAAATTCGTTATATTCAAAATTACATGTCTGTTTTTTATGAGTTGTTTCAGTAACTAATTAAACAAATTACAAATTATTACTATTAGACACGATTCTTGTTGCCTCCTATCTACATTTTTTTATATAATCAAAACAGATATTTTATTTTAATTATCATAACAGATACATTTTAGTAGTAACCTTGGTATTTATTCCTATTCAGAATTTTCTTATTACAGATTAAGTTTGAGTAATCAATCATTATGCTATTATTTGACTAACCAATAATAAGAAAGTTAATTTCATTATACTTTAACATGTATTTAGATCCATTAATTTGCTTATATCTGACTTCCAAATTTATTTGACTAAACTGTTTCTTTAGTATTCATATTTAAATTATCAAAGAATATAGTGTATCATAACAATATCTAATACGGGCTAAATAGGTTTTCGGACAAGCTGTAATCCTGTATAAAGTAAAATGTAAACATTACCAATATTCTTTTATATATATTTATATACAGTGTTTTTTAAGTTGATTCTTTCCGTTTACTAGGAAATAAAGATAAAAAAATAAGCATTTTTTTTATTCACTACTTTTCCGAAATATCAAAACTAACGGAGGTGCAGGGTGTTAAAGTTTCAAATTAAAAACTAAACTTTGGCGCAAAGGCTGCTGGACAATTTTATTTTTGTTTAACTCTGTTGTCAAGCAATGACCTGTCAACTAGTTTTCCATTGCAATTTTCTTAATGTTATTGCTACAATAATGGCTCATGTTTATGAAAATAATGAATGATTGAATATGCTTATTATTTACTGGGAGTGTCGTCAAAATGCCGCTGCCGCATCGCTCTTATACGCGGAATCTGTGTGTACAAGCGAATGCTGATAATTTTGAACATATTATTTAAGTAATATTAAGTTTAGTTTAATTTTCGCCAAGTTTCTTAATTTGAAACTTTAACACCTTGTACCTCCGTTAGTTTTGATATTTCGCAAAAGTGGTAAACTTTTTTTAGCTTTATATCCTGGTAAAAGGAAAGAATCAAATTAAAAATCACCCTGTATATACAGTGTGTCCCCGGATAGGTGAAACGACTCTTGTAAAAGATAAAAAATGTTCGATATAAATTTTCGTTTTTTGGGGTTCAGCCCTGCTTGGTTAAAGGCGGATTACTAACCGCATTTCAGTTTTCAAAAATCAAGTATGCCTTGGAAATTTTCAAAAAACCTATTTTACTGTAGAGTAGCGTGCCTTTTATGTAGCAAGTACGACAAAACAGTTATTAAGAGAAGTTGTGTAGAATCAACATCTAGGCTCCTATACCAAATTTCAAAATCCTCGGCCAACTTTGATCTCTCACATTTTCTTTTATGTTTAGGTCCCATATCAAAGAATTTTACTTTCAACAAAGACTGCTATGGAAAAACAAAGATTTTTAACAAAGTTTTTTTATTTCATAATAAAAAAACTTTGTTAACAATAAAATTCTTTGATTTAGGAAATAAACATTAAAGAAATATTTCTCACATAAAGGCACATTACTTAGTTTTTTCGAAATTGTGTAAATCCGAAAAGTGTTATTTTTCGGAAATTACGCAAGATATCAATGAGATTTTTATTGTGTGTTAGTTTTAGCTGACTGAACAATCTCAAGGCCTTAAAACTTTTTTTCGTAAAATGTAATTAGTGTGATTAGTAAATGCATGTTTCGAAATAATGTTAAAAAAATGTAAAATTTTACTGATAACGGAAGTCACGTGACAACTTACGTTTGGCCCATTTGTAATCACTTTGCAACCATTTCTGGTCGTCAGTGTTTGATTTTCCAAGAAATTCTAAATATTTTTTTTCATTTGATGCCAGCTCTTTGTTGATCACTTAATTTATTATTTGTTTATAATAATTTTCTTACGTACTGCACACTATAGTTTTGCGAATTTGAATTCGGCGCTGAGATGGCATTGCGCCGAGTTGGCTGGCGCCAAGGTGGCTCCGAGCCGAGTATTTCCGGCACCGAGGTCGCCCCGCGCCGAGATGGCGGCGCCGAGATGTCCGGCTTCGGATCTATTAACATCTGCAGATTTACGTTCATCCTCATTGACCATATTTTCTTTCTGGATGATGTCTTCAACTACTTTATTTTCTCCATCAAATTCAATCGATTCTACATCGTCATTCTGCAGTTGCAGCTCCTTTGTGTTGTCTCCCTCTAATTTTCTAGGTTCAAAGTTTCTTTCATTGTGAATCACCTTGAGCTCTTTGTGTCTTCCTAGAGGTTTTTCTTCGAACACAACATCCCTTGAGCGTATAAGTCGGTGTCCGTTTTTCTCTTCACACCATATACGATAACCGTCATCATTATCGTAACCTATTAGAATGCCCTTGGCGGCTTTCTTATCTAACTTCGTTCTTCTTTGTTTCAGAACATGAGGATAGCATTTATTTCCTATAATTCGTAAATGCTTAATACTTGGTTTCCTTTCGAACCATAACTCATGCGGAGGTTTATTATCGTGTCTACTTGCACCCGTTCTATTTACTATGTTTTGATGGTCTTCCGTCTCTGATCCACTTTTGGTATTTTTTCACACGGTGGCCCATTTCAAAACAATAATTACACCTTATTTTCTTGTCCTTATACTTTTGACTTTTACTTTGCGTGTTGTTAATTAAAGCCTTTGGATGAGGTTCACCAGTTTTACAAGTAAGAGCCCTCTCGTATGCGCATAGGTGACTAATTAGGTTCTCCACAGTTCTTTCTTCTTTTGACATCAATAACCAGCTGGATCTAAAGGAAAAATATTGTTCACCGCGAGTATCTAATATTTTACAAATTAAGAGAAGTTCTGGTAACACTTTATGGTCGCCTTCGCCTTTGATGATTTCTTGATTCAATTCGTTCCATATATTTTTCAGTTTCGACATGTGTGTAGCGATGTCATCTGCCGGTTCTCGTTTGTATCCAAAAAACTGCATACATAGATTGTACGCTGTATCTTCGCAAACACTATCATACAGCCTATGTAACTCTAGCCATACCTCACGAGCAGTTGTATAACGCATGACCTTTCGTAATGTATCTTCATTCATGTTGGTTATCATCAGAAGCAACGCGCTGCTGTCAGCTTTCATATAGTTTGTAAACTCCGACCTATAATCCAACACTTCGGCGTCACCTGCACCTTCTGCCAATTCTACAGGTTTCTTTAACTTTCCTTCTACAATATCCATTGCACCTGCCGTGCCTCTCAATAAAATGGATATTTTGTATTTCCATGTAGGCCAATTAACTTTACCTTCTAGATAGCCAATTTGCAATTTTGCAGTAAAGTTCTCCATTTTCGAAAAATTATTGCAAGCCCATAACCTGATATGACACCATCAAACAGTAGAACTTAATCTTGAAGAATGTTGACCATTTCTTAGAAGAAACCCAGAGAAAGTTTAAGTATTTATATATTGACAGACTTATTTGCATGCATAATTAAAACAACACACTTACATACCATAGCAACAGATATTGCAAACTATAAACCTTTCAATGGCCAGCTTTAACAGTGCATACGCATACTAAGCTTCCAGCACAATAGAGGCTTTTTAAACAGCAATTTGTGGGTGATTTAGTATTACGTTCCTGTGTGCATTGCGTTTGGACATCTATGTACAACAAACATCTATTGGGGATATGCGTTAATCATGATTAGTATAAGTGAGTAGTCGAAATAGTTTTTGCACGTTTATTGACATTATTTTTTATTATATAGATACACCGTCGAAGCATTTTTTTGTCGGTCATTCCAATATTGTTGTGGGTATAAAGTAATAGCTTCCCGCGTTATGATTTATGTAATATTGCTAATTGTTTCTTTAATAGGATGTTTGTTGTTCATTTCTATAGACTGAATATACTTTTAGAGCCAACTCTTTCCGCTTATTACGAGTTCAGATCAATTGTTAGGTTTATTCCAAAAGGAGTTTCTCTTAACAATGCTGAGATAAGTACAGTAAAGAATATTTCATTGCTTTTGAGCTAGCGGGCAGTAACAGAGAGCAAAATTGATTTAGGTAACCGTAAAGATTAGAACGGCTTTATTACAACTACGCCCAAAATGAAAGGTCTAAAACTGTCGCATCAAAATTTGGGTCCACAACCGTGCGGCACGACCTGCAACATTACTGCACTGTTACAATTAGATGTTCTAACGAAGACTGTTTAAAAAGAGTCCATTAAAATCTCCCATGACCACGTCCCTTGCCCATTTTTATTTCAATTTGGACGAGCCATAGATTACATCCGTTGCTCTAGTTTGTCATCTAATTTTGTAATCTCTTTCCTGCCCTCAAACTTAAGCCACATAGTGGACGTTCTATGACTCTTTTCCTCTCCACATTCTGTTCCTTGCTGTAAGCATTCATGCAAAAAGATTCGTACTACGTCCAGTAAGCTGTGTCTTTCTATTTTCAGCATTCCGATTGTTAATTGATATACCATTCGAGTCTTCCTATGTTGTAACTAATTTAGGTTCTCTATAATGTCAATGTCGGATCTTATGAATTAATATTTAGATCACAGCACAGTATTGCGTTTGGGTATGTGAAAACAAAAAATATGTATATTTTTGTAAGACCTGTATATCGCGTCTACCATTTTTGATTTACTGCTACTACTAATTCTACCACCATAATCTGTAAAAAGCCTTAACCTCCTTAATTCGACCTATCGGAAATCTTTTATTCCGAAATTTGTGATCCAGCGACGATCGGGGTATCCTTTAAGGAACATACAAGTATCACTGTTAGGGATTTCATCACTACATTGGCTTCGCTTTTTTCTGTTAATATGGTTACGAGATGTTTAAACTCGCACGCGGGTGGACAATGAAAATTAAGATAGGCACGGGGCAGAGCTGTGTACTGTCACCAGTGCTCTTCAAACTCACAAGCATAAGCATTAACGGCGAGACCATAAACAATATCCGCTATGGAGATGACACAATGTTGCTGGCCGATAATTTAGTTAGACGATTTGCAAGGAAGAACTACGGCCGTAAAATAAAAATCGGTAAATGAAATTACCTTGTGGTAAGCTAAGCCCTCAAGACTACTCAATTTGACCATTAACAATGAGCACGTTGAACGCTTTACAGTTACAGATATCTGGGAACATGGATAAACAAAAACAACGACAAGACTGAAGAAATTGAGGATTGCAATGGCTAGAAGAGAATTCATCAAAACGGAGAACTTACTCTATGACGAAAACCTAAACCTTCCCTTAAGAATTAGGATGATAAAACAATATATGTTCTCTGTCCTGCTGTATGGTATGAGGGCACGGACTCTAAAATATCTTACAAAGATGAAGTATTTTAAGTATTGGATATAAAGGAGAATTCTAAAAATACCGTAGATTGCGAGGATAGCAAACAATGAAGTCCTAAACTGAATAAATAAGATAACTGATATAACTTTCACTTTTAAAAGAAGAAAGCTATGCTTAAATCATATCAAGGCAGAGGAAGGTTATAGAGTTGTATAGTTAATTACGAAAGACTAAATCGCTGGCAGAATATCGATGGGTCGATGAAGAATATCATGGATGAAGAACTTGGGAGAATGGTTTGGTTGCACGTCTCTAAAACTTTTCTGCAGAACAATATCAAAAATATAAATTGTTATAATGATAGCCAACTTTCGGAGAGAAAAGGCACTTTAAGAAGAAGTGAATAGCCCTACACCCGTGCCTAAATTATTTGCTGAAGGCGATATGAGACATGAACTTCTGTAGTGTACTGATAAGAATTTAAATCATGCACAATTCAGATCAGTGCAAATTATATAAGTCATAACACGGGGATTTTCTTCAACATCAAGACAAATCCATTCGTGGAAGAGGTGACACCGTCCATTAGGCGTTGCGATAGGTATGGTTTACTATCCAAGCGTCAATGCTGCGACTGCGGATAGCAGTGTAGACAAGCAAATAAGAAACACTTCGAAGGTGAAATGCTCAACCGGATTATCTCAAGACATTCGGTACGCCAAAGACACTTCAAGGATGATCCACTATTGTACGGTTTTCTATCCCGACAGCTTAGCAGAACCAGCCAACAAACTATAACGCTAGCTACTTTTTGACGACAAGAAGCGCTGAGACTGCAGCGATGGGAATTTAAAGACAACTGTATCACGTCAATATCAGAAAGTTAGAAGCGTAATAGCGTGTTAACATAATAATATCACCTCATATGTATATTATGTTTTATATGTTTAAATTTTACACATCTGCCAGCTTCTATCGCTGCAAATTATTGTAATGCTTAAACTGATTCGTCATTCAGAGTCAGAAAAAGTGCCTATAAGTGCAAAAATACAGAATAAGAAGGGCGACAGTGTGTGGACACCACATCGTGTATACTTAATGTAATTTTAGGTTTGCATGATGCAGAAGGTTAGTACGTGTAGCAAAGCCCCCTTTGTTTATATGGATGTTAATAAACCTACCTAAGTGGTTTCGATTGGGGTGGGAAGACAACATATGGCGCCGTATACACAAAAACGTGTCAGTCTTAATTTCATTTACACTATATAAAAAATAATTTCTTGTAGTTTCTCGTCGAAGCTGTCGAGATTCTGGAAATTAGCCTTGACACTGTCAGCGGAGCCTGTGGAAGTCGGCAGTCAATGTCGCTTTTTATTTGCCCGGCAAAAAGTCGTCATTAGCAGCGAATTATACTCTAGCTGTATTTGCATAAGTGACAATGGGCCGAGCACGATAAGCAAATCCCCGAAACGCGCGTCGCAGGGAAAAACATTCTTGCAATCGATCTTCCATCGGTTCTGCTTAATGCACGGGCTGCTAAAAGCATTTGACGGGTGTTGGTGAAGTATTGCATACGCCACTAGCCCATTATCGCCCAATATTGTGTTGCACGTGCGATAGAGCTGGCTGAGAATCGGCCAGATGTGGGTAAAAAGTAGCCCGTGGTGTTATCTGTCCAGGGCGGATCTCGCGTTTGGCTTCACCTGAACGGAGCAAAAACAGGTAATGGGTTTCTGAATTGTCCGAACGATGGAAGACGGCAGAAGGTCATTTTCCGTGTGTGCACGTCGTGTTTACATATTTAAATTGAATTCCACTTTAGAACTACTGCCGGGCCATGTACCATCCCTTTTGTTTCTTTTATGAATGAGCTTCCGCGCTAACCATCATCGACAACGCGTTTAAATTCCGGGGTAATTCAAAGGCAGCGTGTCCTCTTTGAAAAATAAATGTAGAATGAGCAGATATTACTGCAAGTAGGTTGAATTGAATTTTAAATAAATATAACAGTGTATACCATCGCACTGTTGATTTTAAAACCCTCGTATTACTGACAAGGGTGTATATGCACCCCATAGTCAGATACCATAAGTTCCAAGTTTTTTGCATTTGGAGTGTCGAGTAGCTGTAGTTCTTAGCTTTATTATTACGTTATGTTGCACATCGCTTGGGTACATCGAAATATTTTTATATAAGTCAAAACCTCGTTTACTTTTGAATAAAAAGCTTTATTTTTCAGTATGTATGTAAAATTAACCCAATAAGCAAGCTCTTGCATGAAAAACCTTATCGTCAAAACAGTGAGACACAATAGGCGTGCCCCTTACACAGCTTCTTTTAAATATATGTGTAGATACAGATCTATATAGATATTAAAAGAAAAGTGTTGCGGAACGGGAACACTTATTTGAGAAAAAAGTTGTCTATCAGGTTATCAGAGTTACTGACAGAATATGCAAATTAAAGGAAGAATATAAACAGCAAAAGTTCACAATAAACTTGACAAAAGCAGAATGTTTGGTACTTTAAAAAGAGAATATGGAGCATCTGCACAATGTAAAACTTTTAAGTATGTATTGCGGTCTAGCCCTATTAAAATGGAAAAAAATATTTCACATTGGAACAACTAAGTTCCAAAGGTAAGAGAGGCATAAAACAGCATAATGTCAGTCACTAGATTGAGTAAAAAGAGTACAAAGCCATGCTTTTTAATTGATCGGAACAAACCGCTGGCGTTAACATACAGTGAAGTGGGTTTTGGCATTCCTTGCCTGTAGTGTTTATATTGAAAATTAAGGATAACCAACCTGTATTTACATATGTTATTATATTAAATTAGATTTAATCGGTGTATTTAATGTAATCTAAAGTTTGCGGAGTCTACCCACTGCTTTAAGCAAATTTTGAAGCTGATTTTGTGTGTGTTACGATAAACGTAACGGAAGTATCTCCAAGTGCAGGATTACCAATTGCTTTCCGGCAAAATTAAGCTGTGAATATTATAAAAAGCGGTTTGGAAGCCGTACAGTAAAAATCTTACTGTGTATCCCACGATCCAACGTTTGTGGGTACAGTATAATTATTTTTTGCATGTAACGGTAAGTACACCACCTTAGACCGTACCTAAAAGCCCATATGCGATGCTTCGAGAACTTTGTGATGTCATCCGTCTTGTAGATGCCAAGCAAGAGTAGGAAAGTTTCCCGCAGAATAGGGATTTCCATGCATCACGCCATCTAAGATTTTGATGACGTAACCCAGAGTTACCTTGGACGAGTAACGAACTACAAGCAAATTGCCGTCAAACAGCTATCGCAGGCTTCACCAGAAGATAATCTAGCCGATAATCCCTTATAGGGATATAAAAGCGAGATGTTTAGCCTACGAAAAATAATTTTAACCCTAAACTTCAACCAAGTTAAAAAGGCTAGCCAGGTAAACAAAAGCACGTGGTCGGTGAATATCACGGGATAGAAAGGCGTTCTGTGGTTGGCCGTTTCGAAGATAAAGTTGAACACCGCTTACACGCGCCTTTACACTAGAGGAGGAATAACCGTTGTTTTGTTGTGCGGTAATTTCTTTTACGGCAACATGCAACGAACGTTTACGTAAAATGCGCACCGTGTGAAATTGTTTTAAGCAGCACTGAAAACTGTCAGAATCTTTGTTTACATGGCTCGCCTTCGTAACGTTGCTCAAGTTTAGATATTTATTTAGAAACCTTTTTAGAGACCTGACCAACCTAGCTAACGTAGCCACCATCGGTGATGAGTTATCCTGCAGCCCCTATTTGCACAACTAGCTACTAATGGCGGTGAGCTTTCTCGTAGTACATACTCGCTTCTTTATCTCCCCCCCCCCACCTCGAAAAGGAGCTGGTAGTCCGATTCAGAGCCCAACGTCGCCAGAGGTCGATAGGGCGATCCGACCTGAAGCCTAAAGCCCGAAGGCGCCACAAACCATGGACTAACGGCTCCATATCTAAATACAGTGTTCTACTTGAGTCGCCCATATTTAGAGTAAAAGGAAACCTTGGTTTGTTACCGCACCGTAAACAGGAAAAAACTTTAGTTGACAAAGAAGGTTACCGTTTTGCCAATATGAAGGTTCTACGGCTGTTCCAAATGGACTTATAGCGTCATACGGGATCCCGGAGAACGCGACTCGAGGGCCTGCAAGGCAGTACTCGTTCCTCTGGTAGAGCTTCTTTTAAAGTTGAAAACTCGGCTTGTAATAAACCCTTTCGGCAGTATAAATTGGCCAAAACAGGACCGATAGTTTAAGTTTAGGTCCCGGATACATGCGGGGGTGTTAAACCCTCTTCAAACTCACTCACCGCGTATTTTTGGTACTTGAAGCCATTTTTAACAGTTCTTGCTTCATAAATTACCACCACCTATGTAGTGTCCTCCCTGTCGTGTGTTATCAAAGAGCCAGGAATCAACTGAAGACGCTGAAGTGGTTGCCTAACTTAGAAAATGCTTAGACGGCTTCCAGTAACCTAAATGCAGTTCTCGTTTATTAATTAGTATACATACGTAATTTATAATCAACTTTGAATTTAAGGTTTTCGATTATAAGGACCAATATATGCACGTTATTTACACTGTTCTTGTTCTATTTTACTCAAAAATATTATCAATTCTTTGCTTTTTATGCTACCCATAAGGGAAATTAATTGGTAAAAGTAGTTTTCTAAGATTTATCCTGATCAGAGCAAAAGTTTGCAACTTAAATGGAATGCAGTAATCGCTGGTGCACAACAGGAGGCGAGGCATTGAGCACTCCGGCTCAAACAAAGATGCATGGAGTTAATTACTTAAGTGAACCAAAGATTTGAATGACCTCCGACTCGCTGATACAAGAAGGGAGTCGAGATTAAGTGGTGTGGTATCGGAATATAATAAATGCTTATAACATGCGATATGGACCGAACATGAACTTCTAAGATACTGGCTCAGAGCATAAACAGAACTTCAACTGAGGTTATGCTTTAAAAGCGGTTTATATTCGACGGCAGCAGTAGTTTGCCACTAGGGCCGTAAGAAATTTGTCCAAAAAAGCAATTTACGAAAACTGTCACATAGCCTGACCATACGCTCGGTATCTGATCTCTGTCTGCTGATCGTGCTTAAATAACGCGCGTCCGCCAATTTCGAAACGACATAACAGATGTGATTTCTCTACCTTGTTATTTAGGCCTGTGCATACATAGCAACATGTCGCACTTGATATCGCATGATAAAGACATTTGACGTACTTAATATAAGTATATCATACCTATGCTTTAAGTCGATCATAGTAACTCTATTAGTTTAAAATATTATTTTCCTCGGATGAATTTAGACAATGAATAAACGGTTGAACTGCCAAGTGGATTCTATCCATTTCGTATACAAGATTTATTTCCACCGTCATTTCTTAAACATTTTTACGCCTTATTGTGTGACGATTTATAATGAATTACACAGAAATTTATGCAATTTAACAGCTACACGTGAAGAATTTAATAATTTAACAAAGCTTTTACAACATACTTTAACTGCATCAAGATAAAAGATCAGTCATGCATTTGACAGGGTGGGTGGTCACTGTATTTGATTATTCAACACTATAATGAACGAATCAATGAAAATTGTTCAATTTGTCAGAAACGGCCAATCAAAGCTGACTGTATTTGAAAACACCTATTGTCGCAGTGGCGCGAGCCCGATTGGTTTCAATGATTTTAATTTAGTGAGTAGCCTTTGACTGACATTTTGCCAAAACGTCAAAGTAAAGTTTTCAAATCGGCGTCGTTCTAAAACCTTATCATAATCGTGTTGGAAGCTTCAGTACTGAATTAATAGTGGAAAACGTTGATAATGTGTGCTGCCGGACACGGTAAAAGTCATATACCCATATTGTTGAAAAATCATTTCAAATACCACTCAAGGTAAAACTTTCAAGGGCATTCGTTTCGTTAACATGCTAATTATTGCAAATTTCTCTCAAAAAAAGTGCCCAAATTCCACTCGACCTGCGGTCTCGCGGAATTTTTAACGCAGTTTTGGTTTCGCGAAATTTAAACACAATAATTTGCACGTGAACAAAAAATTCTCAAAAAATTTTCCTACCTTCTGTGGTATTACATTGACATTGTTTTTGACTTTGGGGTTATGTAATTATGAGTTGAGTTAATAAAGTTCATAAGAGCATAAGTTTTTTAGCGGTTAAACTAAAAAATCAAATTTTTGTGTCAACTCTTAAAAGAACCACCCTGTACTATGTGACCTAGAATTTGAGAAAATTTCAGTATTAAAATTGCAGTCGTTCCTTCTCCAATATATATATTTTTAAATTTCAGCAGAGCATTAAAACAATACCTTAAGAATGAGCTGTAGCGCTTTAGTGACGCATGTACCCATTTGGTCCCGTCGTTACCTGAAACAAACAAAAATAAAATTAATACCGCGAGATATAAATAATCCCCAGCTTAATAACGTACAAACATCTGCTCTCGTTTGAGGGAAATTATAACCAGAGGTGTTTTGCTTTCGCGAACCTTATTAAATGACAAAACGCCTTATTTCCTACCAGTTTGAAAAGTTGCAGATATCACACGATTGTTTCTCCTATTCGAAGTCTATATGGGCCTATTCGGCATAAGTCCGCTCTCATTAGATCCAAAACAAGTAATTATTTTCACCAAAAGGCTTACGGGATATTTTGTAGGTTTAATAAAAGATATATGCCTCTTCAAATAAAAGGCTACAAATGAAGCTTGCGTTGAAGGAGGAAGAGCTATTACTTATCGTGAACCCTGTCGTTCTCTTTCGTACAGCTCGGAAATATGGACTGCTTTTTAACGGTTTTAGCTGCGTCCTCTTGTTATTTCGTAAGAAAACAGCAAATTTGAAGTTTTTCTGTTTCGATGACATGATTTGGGATTACAATTAGCAGGCGGATCGTTTTCATACTTCTAAATGCCTACAAATTGGGTTGTTTTGGATTTTCAAGTTAGTTTTTAAATTGCTCCCTTCATACAAAGTCGATAAAATCTTTCATAAAAGCTCGAGATTTGGTTTTAACTCTGTATTATTTAAACAAAATTTAACAGACAGTTGAAACATTGATATTTATCTTTAGTAAAAGTTAGATCGCGTAATCATTGTTGTGAAGTACATTTAACCTGTTCGCACTGAACTTCCCCCATTAAAAAATGCATTACTATTACTATTATTGTTATTAGCACATATATAAAAAAGTTCGTTGATCATCTTATCCATCAATGTGAAAACCACCATATTGATTATGTAGATTGAATCGAAACAATAATTCCCTTTATGAGTTACATGGGCACGTGAGCCTCCAAAAATAGATGTAAAAATAAAGTTATGGATCTTGATAAGGAAATTTGTTCTGTAGCTGGGAAACTTGTTCATGCGATATTGGGATGAGTAATATGAGCTTATACTTCCGCACAGACTTCCCTTACACACAATTTTGTAATTGAGGGGATTAAGATTCAAATAATACACCAGTTAAATAGCATAACGTTAAAGCATTAGGTCATTAAAAGTAATTAAGTGTCGTATTAGGCAGAACTTAAAAAGAATCTCTAAAAATTATTGTAATAGGGGAAATATTCTTTTACTGAAGATTCTTAAAGTTGCTAGTTTATTTTTAATTATTGAACATTAGATGTCGTTTTAGTTTTCTAATTTGCTTATTCTTGTCTCTTGGTAGTAGTAATAGTTGACAAAAATATATTTAAAAATACTGGAGATAAGACCAAATAAAAGATGCACTATAGCAACAGAAAACATATAGAGAATGAAAATACTCACAAGAGCCGCTATTTACAGTGCGACTATTAATTGAGAACTATAGTATAGACAAAGCGGTGTGAAAGTACTACGTGAGAAGTATACTAAAAAATATAGAAAATTAAGGAAGTTACCTAATCGACATCGTATACAATCACTAAGAAGGAAGATTGAGATTAAATGAAAGATTTACCGCACGCGTCTTAAAAATAAAAAAGATGGTAAACCGGCAAAATGTGTGTTGTGCGGTGGCGCACATCCAGCTAATTACAAAGGCTGTAAGGTCTATGTAGACATCATAAATAGAATATTTCCGAATCAAGTTATAACTATCAACAGACAACAGCAACCCGCTTAAATCAAACTGCAGCCTCAACAGGCATAGCACCAATCTTATAAAGTACAACAATCTCAACCACATCAATCTCAATAATCTAATCATTCTCAAATACAAGAGCTTAGCAATGAGCAAAATAATGTATACATACCACAAAATCGAGACAAATCATTCAGATTATCTAGACATCGTCCTACAACAAGTACACAAACATTACAGTCAAACAACAACACAACAGAACAACAAGTAGGTGACGTAACCTCCATAATTGCTGCAATGCAGTAAACGATACAAGCTCAACAACAAACTATAATTGAGTTAACAAAACAAATAGCGCTATTAAGAGAAGAACTAATTAAAAACAAAAATGGCGCCAACAAATAAAATAGCACTCTGGAATGCCAACGGCCTTTCAAACCACAAACATGAACACTACGAACTTCCGAAATTCAAAAAAAAACTTTCTGTACTGCCCCCCCCCCCCCAACTACCACCCTACCAACAAAGAAGGATTCATCAAACTCTTCCGATCCTTAGGTAGCAGATTCATGGCAGCTGGGGACTACAATGCGAAAAACGTGCTCTGGGGCTCACGTATCACTGCCCCAGGACGTGGTAGAATACTTAGTCAAGTTATACAGGACTTACATCTTAATTACCTTTCAACGTATGAGCCCACTTACTGGCCAAGCGATCTAAATAAGATTGTAACGCCAGCTTCCGTTTAAATTTGGTAAAATCCATATTAAATAATATGATCAAATTTAGTCGTCATCCTCACGTAGCGTTATCAAGACCCTCCACCTGTACCGAACAGATAAGCCTGCCCGGGCATCGAAACAAAGGTTAGACGCACGCCGAATCCCCTCCTCATAGCTTTGGCGCAGCATATAAAAGCTCTTGTGGAGGGCATTCGACAGAGATTTTTCCTGCTAGCACCAGCTCCCTTCAGGAGATCCCGCCCGACCGAACTTAGCAAGCTAGACAATAAGTTGTTTCGACCCAGTGGTGAAAATCCGCCTGGATGTCAATAACTTATTAGTTAGTTAACTTCCCCGAGAGTAGATTTGACCTAGTGAATTATTTTGGGAAACATCTCGCAGTCGCCAATAAACAGAATTCGACTCAGTGGTGAAAACCCGCCTGGCTGTCCTCTGTTTATCGTGGTTTGACCTAGTGGTTTGCCAGAATAAATATCTAGATGTCATCAATTCTCCCCAGCCGAAATATACGGCCCTAATTGAATAAAGCCCGATACATTTTGGGCCGCTTGGAAATCGAGTGCCTGCACCGCTCGAACTAGAATTTTTACGCCGGCCGCAAATATCAACTTGCGAGCTCGCAGAGACCCCCCGTAAATTCATAAACGTTGGCTACCGTTACATTGCAAAATTAGGCATTCAGCCGGCCGAATAGAAACATATCCCTCTTGCAAAGTAAATGTAAATTTACCTGTTAATTGTTGAAAATTGCGGCACGCCGTCGGTCTCAACGATATCAGGAACGTGCAGGCTTCCACAATCATATTTACGAGAACCACGGGGCCTTGTTAAATCCTCTCGTGATCACGCCGCTGCACGGCGTCCCTCCCGGGGTTCTAATTCAACCAATTGTCGTCACCCGGAAAGGGTTGAAAAGTGTATTAATAGATTTAATTTGTTGATTGTTTACAGAAGCACGAGGCGTGAACTTTGACAGCTATTTTCTGCGACGCAGCCACTGCGCGGGTCCACGTAAGTGCGAGAGTACCGAACAGGCCCGAACGTCCGAAGTGAGCCTCTCCAGCCGTCGACGTCAATTTTCGTCCGCATGCGAGATGGGTTGCGGCATGCGAAAGGACAGCTCGCGCCGTTATTGTCATTAAATGTCAAATTGATTGAAAGTCTCCTATTTTCGTTAATTCATGCTTTATTATTTTGTACATAGTTAAAACAAATAAAAGTGTATACAGGAAATCCTGTTTGAGTATTTGTTAACTTCGTATGGTGGCTGAAAAGTACGTTTGAACTCTGTTTCCGACTAATGAGCTTATCCGAGGTAAATTAATAATTAATCCCTTAAAAAGAAGGGACCAGGTGTTACAAGATTCCCAATCTCTTGGACTTTTTTGTAACTAAAGGCATCGCTCCAGGATATTTAGACATTTCTTCATGTTCGGATCTATCATCAGATCATACCCCAGTTTTGGCTGCAGTCAGCACCTCTGTAATTGAAAAAAAAACCACTGCAGTTATGTAATAAGAGAGCAGACTGGCGCTACTCTGATCTCTGATTCATGATAAACTGAACATGAAAATTCCGCTCAAAAATAGAGAAGATATTGAGTCAGCAGTAGCCTACCTTACCCAAGTAATTCAAAAGATGGCCTGGGAAGCCACACCTGACGTGCCATCTAAAAACACAAGAATGTTGTCCTGCTGCTGTGAAAAGAAAAATTGCAGAAAAAAGAAAACTAAGGAATACATGGCAAAGGACCAGATATCCATCCGACAGAATGCGCTATAACAAGGTGGCAGACGAACTTAAAAAGCTAATAAAAGACCTTAAAAACAAAAGCTTTCAAGAATACTTAGAAAATCTAAGTCCAAAGCAAGATTCAAAGTATACCCTATAGAAAGCGACTAAACGGATAAAACGCCAGAATGATCCAATTCCCCCCTTGCGTGATGCAGATAACAGCTGGGCACGCACCGACTCTGAGAAAGCTGAACTACTGGCACAACATTTAGAAAAAGTCTTCCAGCCCCTACCATCAGCAGTAACGCCTGAAGAAGATTCTGAAATCCGGGAATACCTAGACGTCCCTTTTCAAATGTCGCTAATGCCAAAACTGTTCACGGTAAAAGAAGTTCTCGAAATGATCAACACAAATCTTCATCCAAATAAAGCCACAGGTGTTGATTTAGTAACGGGGCAAATAATAAAAGAACTCCCCCGCAAAGGTCTCGTAATGTTAACCACTATATACAATGCGATTTTGAGAATAGGTTACTTCCCGGCACAACGGAGTCTCTCAAGTAATTATGATTCTTAAGCCAGGGAAAACACCAAACGTAGCTGATTCCTACAGACCAATCAGTCTCTTGCCAATTATAAGTAAGCTCTTTGAAAACTGCTTGCCAATAGACTAACACCTATCATAGAAGAGCTAAATCTTATACCTAGTCATAAATTCGGCTTTAGAAATGAGCATTCCACCATCCAGCAGGTTCATCGAGTAGTTGACTACATCAACCAATCATTCGAAGAGAAGAAATACTGCACGGCAGTGTTCCTGGATGACAGCCAATCGTTTGTTAAAGTGTGGCATGATGGCCTGCTTTATAAACTGAAACATACGCTGCCACATACATATTTTATTATATTGAAATCCTATCTAGAGGATAGACTCTTCCAGGTTAAATACGGACAGCAACCAAGTGAACTGTATCCGGCACGTTCTGGAGTTCCACAGGAAAGTGCTCTTGGACCTATATTGTACCTGCTCTATACAGCTGATGTACCCACCAACACACAATCTCTAACAGCCACATTTGCGGATGATAAAGCCATCCTGGTGAGACACAAAGATCCTGTTTCGCCGTCAAAATGCTACAAGCACATCTAAATGATGTAGTTACATGGACCAAGCTATGGAGGATTAAACTAAATGAAACCAAATCGCTACATATCACCTTCACCAAATGTAGAGGAAATACACCGCAAATCTATATCAACAATACACCATTACCGCAGGTTGCGGAGGTAAAATATCTCGGCATGCATCTCGACGAGGGGTTAACATGGAGGGCACACATCTGGCACAAAAGGAAACAATTGGGGATAAAGTTCAGCAAACATTACTGGATGCTCGGTAAAAGATCCAAGTTGTCACTTCAAAATAAACTCGTATTTATAAAGTTGTCTTCAAACCAATCTGGGCCTATGGCATACAGTTATGGGGGTCAGCAGCAAACAGCAATATCCAAATCATCCAAAGATTCCAGACAAAAGTGATACGTGCAATGTGTGACGCACCCTACTTCTTAAGAAACATAGACATTTTGCGTGACTTAAAAGTGGACACAGTGAAAGAAACCATCACCAAACTCAGTGAGCAATACCTAAGTAAACTGGAGTCTCATAGCAATCCCCTTGCGCTGAATTTACTCGATAACAGTTTGGACACTCAAAGACTTAGCCGAGTTAAACCACTACAACTACCTCATCGATTTACCTAGCAATTAAGATTACAGTTCTTACTTCCCTACTGTAATAACCTAACCACATCTCCCCGCCTTCTAAGTTACTTATAGGTTTAAGTCACTGGACGTTAATCCTAACGCCTTTTTCATGTCATTTACTCACTCATGTAACAAATTTGCTTATTGTGTATACAGATCGCAAATAGTGAGTAAATAAAAAAAAGATTTTCAAACATTGAAAAAGAAGATAAATTAAGATTGGCTACAGCTTGAAGCCATTGTTAGTATAATGCTGATGGACAAAATAATAAACCGGTATACACCAAATACAAGGAAGACCAAAATAGAATACTGAAACGAGAGATCAATTTATACCTGTAGATGTTGGTTTATGCAGATGACGTATTTTTTGATGGACCATAAAAGAGAAGACAAGCTACATTATACGACTGAATTGAAGAGACGGGGATTTAAGGACTAATGGCTAGTGCAGTTCCAGCAAAACCGAATACTTTCTTTAAAAACCAATAGAGTAGAACCGCATGATCTAATCAAATGCGAGAAACATGAACAATGATTTTGTTGACGTAAAGGCTTGAATAAGAAATAGCAGGAAGTTTTTAAATAAATAAAAATCACAAAATTTACATTGGAAGACCTAGTAAAACTAAAACGAAGGTAAATGGTAGAGAAGAAATAAATGATCACGTACGCATTTACACTGGATTGAAGAAATGCTTGTGCTCATAAAATTGAAATACAAGCATTGCAACCGATTTTTGTAATATTTTAGTTTTCTAATATCGGTTGGTTTGACACATCGATAAAGTGAAATTGTTTGTTGTATTAAATTACAGGAAAATAGTTAAACAGAAATATCGTATAAGAAATTAATTTAATAATGCGAATAATACGACTTTTCAAATCAGTCCGACAGTAAGTGTATTCCATTTTTATGAGCACAAGTGTACATATATTGGAAACTGTCCGACACAATTAAAAGTTAAAAATTTACAGATACGTTGACAGGAGTTCTTGATAAAATAAATAAAAAGAATGACACTGTCCAAAAGAGAGATTTTAATAGTAGGACGGGACGTGAAGAAATCGATAAAAAAATAGGATAGCACGTGCAGGGCATATAATTAGCGTGTGTTAAAAAAACTCATTCGCAGCATGCCGTGATCAAATTGAAGTTTGCCATAACCTGATCGATACCCATTGAAGCAAATGAACTCCCATAAGTCGGAGAAAACTAAATTACATCTTGGTCTTGAACTATTTTCCTAAAAATATACAAAACACTTAATAAAAACAATCTTTATTGACTGTTATGATTAATACACTCGTTGTTGTTGTGTAAATGCCAACTTATATTTCGTTTTGCTTGATAGAAGTAAACTTAATGCAGTGTAATCTTTTGCCTGCCACAGTGACAAACGTGTTCATAACATTTACCTACAGACTTAAGTTAAGACATAACTAGATTTTTTATCTTTCTTTCCAAAGCCTGCTCTAAATTAGCTTGGAACACACGATATATTAATGAACGCAATTTAAGCGAATAATACAGTTATGTTAAGAATTAAACCGATTTTTACAATTTAATGAAGTGTTTCATATTAGTGCAGTGTCATGGATAGGCTGCAGGTGGGGTGCAATTATTCGTAGCCCCTCTGCAGACTATAAAGGTGTATATATGCGAGCATCTGGTTCTCGATGCTTTATTGATCATTAGTTGGAGGTACAGTGTAAGAAGCGGAGGCCATAGACACCCAATAACAGCGACAACCTTCGTCCATCACCGCTGAGCCCTAGCTTTTACCCAAAAACTGAAATTAGAGCCATATCGGGGGAAGTGCAGAGATCATCCTACAAGCATCACATTAACAAGGAGGCTTGCAAAGCAGGCTAACTATAAGAAAGTAGCCCAGACAACGAGGGAATTGCTAGTGGACCAATACAAGCGTAAACATCCATCTGCAGAACAGGTTTCCAGGGCCAGGGGTATTTTCTCCTTTTTCCTAATTGTTCTAAAATAAATCTGCAGATCTGTACATCATAAGAAATGTTGGTTAGGTGTTGGTATAATGAAATTTCCCACAACTTCAGAAATCCTGTACAGACACATTTCATTGGTTTAAAAACGAGCGCGTTCAATGGAACCATAGCAATTTTTGCCATTAAGCCAGTATATTATAAAATAAATGTTTATATCTTATATTATAAGAGCTGATGCCGGTCGCCGGCCGACCGACCGAAAGCAAGTGGCGCGCAGCATTAACGCGCAGCATGAACGCGCACAAGTGGAGACGCGGCAAGCATTTGTATTGTTAACGTTGGCAGGGCCGGACGTAGACTGGCTGCCGCCTTGAGCACGCATTGTTATTGTTAACCATTTCTTTACGCTAGCAGGGCCACCCTAGGCTGGCCACGAGTTCTAGTATATATAGAGAAAGAAAAGAGGAGTGGAAAATGGAAGAAAGGCCAGGAAAGATGGAGACGTACTGCCCGGAATTCGCCTTAGAGAAGGTACTCTGTTGACTCAGGAAAACCACCTAATAACCTGAATCAGAGCCGACGGCCGCGGGCAGCTAAGCAGACGTGCGAACCACTAATCCACGAAGCTCTGTAACACGGGGGTTGTCAATTGCCAATTATTCTATGTGTTCTTCTATTTAATTTCTTGTTTATTTGTGTGTGTTACAGCCAATATGTGTATGACACTAATTGTGAGCGCAATGGGTTTTATTGAGTAGAGGCTTAAAGAATTCAATTTCAGATTTTGAGATGTAATGGGTTATCTGCTGGAACTTTGTTGCATTGCATTCCTTATCTACGGAGAGAGTCAAAAGTAAAGTGTCTATTGTTATAAACTGAACTAGCTTGCAACGAAAGGGCAATTAATTATTCTAATATTAAGAAGTGCGAGACGTTTCATTTCAATACGACTTGTCACGGTGGGTTTCAACAAACGAGCCGTGTTACACAGTGTAAGATGCCATTGCTGTGAAATACTTACCAACATAATATAAAGAAGAATATAGAAAGCCAACAATAGTCAACTTACAGAGAATGAGTTTGATATGAGAGAATAAAGCGGCACAAAAGAAGCTATTCTACTTACCTCTAAGAGTAGTTACAGAACAATGCATTAAAGAAAATAACGATCTATACATGGACTACATAGAAATAGAAAATATTTTCGATAACGTTAGATAGAAGATTTCGTTTGAAATAATGGACATCGGAAAAAATTATAAATATCGAAGAATTGCATCAAAGGTATACACAACAGAAATCTGCAACAGATAAAGACCATGAACAACGAACAGTAAATATAAGGAGAGGACTAAGACAAGGGCGAGGAAAGTTTTCGGCAGGAAAAGGCGATAGACATAATGAGATGCGCTGGTAATATGGTGTTAGTTAACAATAGTGAAGAGGACACCTGTCTGCATGCTCTCGCCTTCTTGCCGATTACAGAAAAACCAACAATGCGCCAATTTCCACACATTTTTCGACGCAATCTGTTTCGCCCGTACAATTGCGGGATTAAAATGAATCGCGAGGTTGTTTCCCGGCAACATAATCCATTCGGCAAATTCGCTCCAAATTTTAAATGGACCCCGCCGGATCATGTAGGCCGAACACATGCTAGGGCGTAAGGGTTAATGCTCGCACTTAATGCTGCTCCAATAATGTATGCGAGTAATCAAAAACAACCACCTTGAAAACTGGATCCCGATGCGAAAACAAGCCTATACATTAGTTCAAACAAGAGGAAATGTAGTGAGCATATTATGCGGGAATATTCGTTTAATTTTAAAATCACGCCAGGATTTGGGAGTGGATTTAGGCAGAATCCGAGCACCGTCTGCGGCTACGGTGCGTGTTCGTTGTGTTGTGTTTTATAATAATCTTATAACTGTACTTTTTCCCACTTATTCTAAGCCATTCGTCTAAGTAAATGTGGTAGAAGAAGCGTTTATCAAATTATTATTATTTTCGTAGCGTATTAGCGCAATGAAGTAATTTGTTATTACAGAGGGTGATTTAAAATGTAAACGATGAATTTTGGGGTTCGATTCTACTACTTGCGACAAGGAAAAACGTTTTTATAAAAAAAAAAGATTTCGAACAGCCTTCTTGGGCAGATGTGGCCCCTTAAAAATTATTGGGGAACCAGGAACACCACTCCAGACTAGCACAATTTCCTTAAAAGGTGACGTCTTTATATCATGGGCGTTCTTCTTTTAGTGCGCTCTTAATCGGGGGTTTGCTATCACATCTTTATATCTTTTTCTATCTTAAGCTGGATGGAAAAATTGTAGTGATTAGAGGCTAGTCCAGTTGCATAACTTCCTTAACCATGATATGCACCCTACATACTTGATCCATCATAATCAGTTGGAACATCTCATATTCAAGTCTCGCATGAAATATCCAAGGTATTCGGCTTTCCTTATCTCTATTATGCTATGCAGTTCTCTGTCTCTTTGAGCTAAGCGAAAAACTCCATCATTTGTCTTTGTCGCCGTCTATGGAACTCTCACCAGTCTGCGGTACAACTACATTTCGAATTTCGAAGGCTGCGAAACGGCTTATTGTCGTCATTTTCACCATCATAAGTACGAGTTTATTTCTGCTAGGCGAAAAACGGATAATTTCTCAACCGTTGGAAGAAAGTATGTGTTTGCAAGAAAGTATTTGAATACCGTTTTTATAGTTTTGTTTTATTTTAGATAGTACAATTGAATTGTTGAAGCATAATTAATTTTTATGAATAATTTCGGCGATGTGGTCAGCGTGGATAAACTGTAATTAGTCGACGAGACTTCACAACAGTTGAAAATTCACAGGAGAAAAGAGTGAATCAGGTGTGCCCAGGTATAAGTAGTTGGACTATTGCTAATTGCTTTATACAGTGACCGCACAGGGTTAATTTTTGGTTTTTCGAAATGTCTTTTTGCGGTAATAATTTACGCTTGTCTGAAGACGTATTTAAGCCCTATCAGATACGATGTGAGGAAGGGTGGGCTTACTTGTTTGCAAAAATTATATTTGGTCAGCTGGTAAATATTTACTTATTTGGTAGCTCGCCGTGAGGATCGGGGCTCCAATGAAGCGAAGACTCTATACACAAAAAGAACAAAAAATGGGAGCTAGGTCCCTAGCGCAGTAATAGTCCTCGAACTGACCTCCCCTAACTCATAATACACCAAACTTCCAATAATAATAACAGACAAACTAGTATCGAGATTTATATCAACAAATCAACAGTCTATAGTGCAGCCAGTATTAAAAATACGCAACATCCAAAAACAGTACAAATAAGACAATATAACAATCGGACGAACAATTCACAAAAACCATACAAATAAAACAAATATTGTTTACCTGGATAAATTATAAAACACTGCTTGAGCCTGTGGTTTGAAAATAACACAATTAGTTTAAAACCCACACAAATATTTAACAACTGTTAAATATGTATTTCGACAGCCAAGTGGCCATCATCAGTAGTTATAAAAGCTGACACAGCAAAATGGCAGCTCGTGACCAAATTACAAATGGAAGTGGACAATTTCCACGCATTTTACAGCTATTTATACTGTCTGAGTCGGAGGGCGTGGCCGAGGGCCATTTAACTTCATGGCCGAGGGCCATTTAACTTCAATAAATCATACAAGACGGAGGAAGGAATGGGCCCATCATCTTTATTCAAAAGTTTATTATCTCGGTTCTTAAAAATGGCCAAGCTTTCAAAAGAAGTTAGTTGCTTTGTTGAAGTTAACGCCTTTACAATTTTTAGGTCATCCTCCTTTATACTATGACCCGTTTCGTAAATATGTTGGGCAATACTCGATTTTTCGAATCTGTTGAATCTAAAATGAGCTATATGCTCTCTAAACCTAGTACCAAAATTATGACATGTTAGTCCAATATATTTACTCTCAATGGGAACATTTCATTTCGTAAATTCCAGATCTCTCCAAAGTCCTCAGTTTATGACTCGATTCTTTAAAAAAAATTGCTAGGCCCTTTGTAGCCGGATGAAACGGAATGTTGATGTACTTGGGCGCTTCACTTCTGAGAGTGAAGAGATTTGTCGAATTTGGAACGTGCTTCTTAGGGTGTCATCTCCGTCCGAAGGTTGGCTATCATTATGGCTATTTGTATTTTATTCACAGCAGTTCTGAAAAGCTGGTTCGACCTGCAGTTATACCACTCTCTTACGTTACGTACCCACGTTGCGCTTTCCTTCTATCTTCCCTTGGATAATAAGTTGGAGTAATTGATATTTCTTGCCTCTCATGATGTGACCCAGGTACTCAAGCTTTCTCTTTTTAATTGTGAATATCAACTCTGGTTGCTTTCCATTCTTTTCAAGATGTTCTCATTGGTTTCCCTCTCTGTCTAAGAAACTTTCAGAATTCTTCTGTAGAGCCACAATTCAAATGATTGCAGTTTTGTAAGGTGGTAAGGTGTAGCTTGTTATAGGTATGGGCTTCTGGTCCATATAGTACTATTGTAAAAACATAACATCTAAGTAATCTTATTTTTAATTGTAGGGTTAGTTCTTTACTACAAAATATCTTTTTCATTCGCATAAATGCATTTCTTGCTATTTCTATTCGGCATTACATTTCTTTCGTTGAGTCGTGGTTATCATTGACCCATGTACCAAGGTGTTTATATTTATGGACTCTTTTTATTACTTTGTCCTGTATTCTTAATTCGGAATTAATGTTTGGGGTTTTTAGGTTTTTGGGTTTTTTGGGTTTTGCAATTTTGTTTTTTGTTTCCTAATCAAACTGTCGATAATTTTTTAAGGGAAACCGTTGTACACAGCGATGGTTTTTACAGTCTGAAGTTTGGTGGTATACCGATCTTTGTTAAAAGGAAAGGTTAACAGCCTATGCACTAAGAAACTTAGAGCAGCCATTTTGTCTTGAAAACAATGATTTGAATCCGGTAAAATGCATCTTTTCACACTGGTTTCTTTTCTATAAACATCGAATTCCAACTTATTTTTATTTCTTATTACTAAGGTATCTAGAAATGGCAGTTGTCCTTCGTTTTCCATTTCATATGTGAATTTTATGCTAGGAAATTTGGAATTTAATTGATGTAAAAAATTATCAATACTACATTTAGATAAATCAAAAACAGCACAAATGTCGTCCACATACGTGAACCAAATCCTTGGGAAATACTGTGTGTTATTCTTAAATTCAGTTTCGAATTTGACATAAAAAGGTTGGCAACGAAAGGGGAAAGGATGTTTCCCATTGCTGTTCCTTCGTGCTGTTCGTAGAATTTTCCATCTATTTGAAAGCAATTCTGGGACATGCAATGTGTAGTTAATATAACTAACTCGTCAATTTTGTTTGACTCCAAATTATTATCCGTAAGTAATTCCCGCAGATATGTCATAGATTGTGGGACTGGTACGCTTGGAAACAAAGAACACACATCAAATGAAACTAAAATGTCGATTTCACCAAGTTCAAAATCTTTACTTTTATTTATAAACTTCAACGAGTTTTCGACCGAAAAATTATTTTAAAGTTTTGGCAAGTTTCTAAATTCATTTGTTAACCACTTAGATATGAAGTAATACCAGAAACAACAGGTCTCAACCGTTTTGCCTTACTTATGTATCTTAGGTAAACAATACATGTTTTGCATTTCTGGATCTATAATATTGTTGTTTGAACTATACACAACTTTATCGACCGATCCTTTAAAAACGTTTGCTAGGCCCTTTGTAGCCGGGTGAAACGGAATTTTGGTTGTACTTGGGTCCTTCACTTCTAAGACTGACGAGAGCTGTGGAATTTCGAACGTGCAATTTGGTCACGAGCATATCGATACCATTTTGTGTTAGTTTTCATAGTTACTGATGATGGCAGATTGGCTATCGATATACGTATTTAGCAGTTGTTAGATATTTGTGTGGTGAGACTTTTATTCAAAATGGCTACCCGGCCACAGGAGATGAACAGGTATCACAAGTTAAGTTCTAAAGTTAAGAATCTGCAGGCAGCTATTAAATTTCTAAGACTGTAAAATCCAGTGTGTTTTTCCAAATTTTATCAACATTAAAGTTAGTGCCAATTGTAGAAGGAGTAATTCAGTTATAACATTTGCTAAAAGAAAATGGTTGGACATGGAAATTAAATAGCATTGTGAGTAAATACATATATTGGGCAAACACGTAGTAATTTTGGTACTAGATTTAAAGAGTATGTAGCTCATTTTAGATTCAACAGATTCGAAAAATCGTGTATTGCCCAACATATTTACGAAACGGTTTATAGTATAAAGGGGGATGACTTAAAAATTGTAAAGGCGTTAACTTCAACAAAGCAACTAAATGCTTTTGAAAGCTTGTCCATTTTTAAGAACCGAGATATTTATCCTTTTAACAAAGACGGTGGACCCATTCCTTCCTCCGTCTTGTATAATTTATTGAAGTTAAATGGCCCTAGGCCATGAAGTTAAATGGCCCTCGGCCATGAAGTTAAATAGCCCTCGGCCACGCCCTCCGAGTCAGACAGTATAAATAGCTGTAAAATGCGCGGAAATCGTCCACTTCCATTTGTGATTTGGTCACGAGCATATCGTTGTCATTTTTCTGTGTTAGTTTTCATAACTACTGATGATGGCAACATATTTAGCAGTTGTTAAATATTTGTGTGGTGAGGGGTTTTTAACGAATTGTGGATAAATTATATTTAGAAATGTTAAGATTTGTATCATGTAACATGTAAATTTCGATTAAAGCTGCAGCCTGTTTAAAAATAAATTGCAATTTGGCTCAATGCTAAATGTTATTAAAATCGATAAATGTACAATAATTTAAAAATCGAAATTGTTAACGGAACGATTAAAAGACGGGGCAACTATGCGCATTGCGCAAAATGCGCAATGCTAACTGAATACCGGTAGGTAATTCGTAAGCTGTAGTTAACCACACAAAATGTGTCGATCGGGAAACACCAGATTATAAGGCGTTTGAACGTTATTACCTACTAATAAATCCATGTATAAACAGCTGACTAGGTAGCATATACTTGCCAGCATCCGTAACCATATAAATTGAAGTAATCAAATCAAATCTAGCCCAGCAAACCGAAAGTTTACGTACGCCGTGTATTAGACACAGCCAATTTTGACACAAAGGCAACTATCGTAGTTGATCAAAATAGAAATCTAATCAAGCAATAATTGCCCAGTGCCCAAGTATATCGACAATCAGGCATGTAAACAAGCAAATAACGCTGTACGTATTTTTTTTCCCCGAATACACAGTAACGAAATATATTTTTGGAATATTTTAAAAATGTCATATAGAAGGACTTGACTTTAAAGAATTATAATTAGAAAAACCAGAGAAAATATTACTTACTTTTTTGGATTTTTTTATTTTTTACCGAAAAGTAATATTTTTACGCTTTTGATACAAGGCGCTTCTTTAGACAAATAAGAGATATATTTTTCAATGATAGTGTAACGACCTTCGGGCCGGATCGCGTCAGAACATTCCAGATCATTCCAGAAAGTGTAACGACCTTCAGGCCGGATCGCATCAGAACATTCCAGAACATTCCAGAACGACCTTGCTCGCGAACACGTCAGCGTCGCTGGATTAATCGAGCAAGGTCTGGACATTTCTAGGAATGACTCATTCGTGGGATATAAACACTAGCGCGCAGGAATAGAAGCCAGTTCTCATTCAGCTCGAAAGGTGTAAGCTGCTACATAAATATACGCGTGTAAAATAGCCACATAAATAATTGACGTTTAATCCAGTGTAAATAAATAGAGTGTATAACCATATAAATCATTACTGTTAAGCCATATATAAATAATTATTAATGAGTGTATCATTGTTAGAAATAGTGCCTGTAGTTTATAAGTAATTTGTGTTCTGCCTTCACAATTCGTGTGTTTGTAAATAATAATAATTAATAGTTGTAAATAAATGTTTAATACAAGAAGCGTCGTATAATTTTCAAATAGCCCGAGCGTAAAAACGTAACAATAGTATTTATTTACATGACTTCTAAGAGCTTGAATCTACCCCTTCTAACAACGTGCTTCCATGAAAATTCTGTTAATCCTATCGTACAGTTGCTTAAATGGGGGATTTTTGTTAACTCAGTTTATATAGTCAAGTCTCTTAAGCAGCATAATTTGAAATAGATATGGATTGTTTTACTGTCAAATACAATTAGTTAATTGTTTTATGTTTTATAGTTCGTTTGGAATTATTTTGTGTAGCCTACCTAAAATATGCTGGTTAGTAGAGTAAATAATTTAAATCTTTCGTTGACCAAGCTGGCAGATGAAGTGCACTAATATGTTTAATGACCACGCCAAAACGGCTGGTTAGTTTAAGCAGAGAATCTGTTGGTTAATTGAGAGTTTGACATTTGGAATACGGCTTTCTTTTGGGTAATTCTGGTACAGAAACACATATTTTTAACTTAAATAATTTTGCACAAGGATTATAAAACTCCACATTCTGCATCGCGGCCCCATATACCCGACTAGCCTTGAGTGTTACAATTGTCAAAGTTGATTCAGACTAATATTAAATCTTATGCCCTCGCAGCTAACTTTTCAGCACCCTTAGTTAGCTACCTTCGATCTGTAGACGTAATTTTCCGTTTTGTAAAGTACTCATTTTCTTCAGCTAATGTTACTGATTTTGAATTCTTCTAGCTTGCAATTCTCACGATACCGACTACTTTCTCTGTGCCAACTTGCTAAAGATTGCTGGAGAAACTTAAGCATGTTCCTTTGAATAAAAAATAACGTAACCTGCCCGTCTGGATTAACAGCTAAGGTTTCTGGACAAAACTAGGGCGTGAATGCAGCCTCGCTGGCGAAGGCAGAAACCGGCTGTCCAAGAGTTGGTCAGTGAACTAGTGAAATTGAAGTTGCATATAAGTGGCTTGTGTGCTTCGATGCCTGTTTTTCGATAGGATGCAGCTTTTTCAGGAATAGTGACAAGCGATGCAACTGAGTTTAGGTTGAGATTCTCAGTGTAAATAAATAATTATAGCAGTGGAAGCTTGTTTGGTCAGTTTGAGCTTGGACGCCGCCACTGGCTTTTTAATATAAGTGGTTCGGTTAGTCGTTTCGTCATTCCACACACCACATTCAACCTCGTATACAGATGCAGCTTTGGGGAAACATTTCGTTGGGACCGTGTAGATGAACGCCCATTGATTGTAGCCAATGTTTGAACTGTTTATATCCTTTATTTGACAATGGGACGCACTTCTGACTGGTATCTCGTCATATACCTTGTAGAATAACGCCAACTCGCCCGTCGATAATCGTGACGGTACCTACTCGAACCTCGGCCGTCAAGTACGCGTTCCACTTTTAAGTACGTTTTTCTACAAACTTTTGGCCATACTTTCGCTCAGCGCGGTGACAGAGACTTTCCTCGATTTTTACATTTGGCTTTCATAAGATTCGCTGAACCAAGTTGGAGCTAAAACTTTTTTTGTGACGTATTTAGCTAAATATTCTGGATGTAACTTTGTTCCGATTTTGTATATGTAGCAGGTGAGTAAATAACGCAGTTGTGAAATCGGTGTTGTGTGGTGTTCCCGTTAGAAGTGCAGTAATAATCGTTTTGCATTGTCTGGAGTTCTTTCACAAGTAAACATCTGCCTGGTATTTTCCTTATTGCGCGACCTGACGTCACAAGCAGGTAGCGTTTCTAGGGATTATTTGTAGCGGTTCTGGCCTTCATATGTTATCTTGGATTCACTATATGATTTTTATTTATAAAGCGAAGTACAGGTATGCGTTTTGTTCGAGCATAATAAGACTTTCAGAAACAGCACAGGGTTCTTAATATTTGGAGCCAAGCAAGCTTATTTTCCATAGTCCAGAAAAATATCTTCCTGGTAGGCATATTTGTTAGTACATCACCGGCAGGAAAAACACAGGTGGCGCCCTAAATAACGCAAATTTGTCCCCTTATCCTTCCAGGGACAACTGTTTTGATTATTACGAGCGTGTCGGCTTTTATTTTAGTGTTATTGAATCCCTTTAAGCTACCTGTTACCTGTACTAAACGGGGTTCTCCTGGAACAATATCGATACTAATGTCAATAGGAGCTACTATAACTATTAATATTTCTACATCAACTGTGAGAAAGCTCAACGCGTCTATAAAAGGCAAAGATCAGCTTCACTTTCGAAAGTTGCTGCTTTCTCACTGAATGAGTCAGACATAATATCGGCATCTGTTAACAGTTTGCTTAAATTGTCACTGCAATATTTGAATAGTGTCATATAATCTGTTCTTCTAGCAGGGCCTTGAATTTGTTCACTTGAAAGGATAATTTTGTTCTCCGAAAGGGAAACTCATTGAAAGTCTTAAAACAAATAATTGGCCGTTAGAAATTATTTTCTCAATAAGGCGATTAAGCTAATAGCTGATCTTATCTTTAAGCAGATTTCATTTTATAGAAGTTTCCTTTGCATGAAACCAAGTCCCAGAAAAGCTCTTCGGCTTTGTTCCGGAGATGTTCCGGGCCAACCTTCTTTTGTGAAATTTAAATGTCGTGTAGAAAATTCTCAACCACTAAAAATTAAACTGGAACGTAGAAGTATTAATGTGCATTAAGAAAAGCTTCCCAGAAATTAGTGTCTAAAGTGATCATTACCAACGAATTGCCCTTAAAGGTGGCGTCATCTGTGCTATTGTAATTTATAACCTCCTATAACTGCCAAATTTGACGTCATTCGCGTAGTTACTGGCAATTCAGAGCATGAAGTCTAAGGTGCAACTGCAGTAAATCTCAGGATAGCAATCACTGCTAAAATATAATATTATTGGATGCTGTCTCTTCGCTGAAAAACGCAAGAATCAGAGAAGCGTTTTTAATTAATATTGCGTTCAAAACAAATCGGCAGTAAATTCTCAATTAGGTTTAGAAACAGGCCGAACATCGGTATTTATGGCGTTCATAAAATTATCGCGTTCAAAGAAGTAGCCCTCGCAATGAGCAAATAACAAACAGCACCCACAACAGAGTGAACTTACAAACCATTAAACTATGCCAAAGGAAACCTGTCAAATTTTCTGTGCCTGATTGTGAAACGCAGCTGGGGCAGGCAACGCAATATTTTTGTTAGTGTTTGAAATTGAAAGCAATTCACAATATAACAAAACTTTCTCAATTTACGCAAATATCAGGGGAAACGTAAGGTCCAAGCATGTCTGCAGTAAAGGAGGCCTGTAGCCTTAATCAAAGTTCAATCCTCCGTGACACGAACTGACAATAATACCACATGCTAGAGTTTATTGGCTATTGGTTTCTGAGATCGAATCACGAATGTTTGGATTTCGTCTCTATATTACGTTTGCGAGGATTACGTGAAGTCTTACCTTCTCCAGGTGTCCGAAAGTCGAGTGTCAGGTTGAGTTTCCGGTTTTGCGCCATTATGGCGCTTAGGTGGGCAATTAAATCATCGTTTAGAAAATTAGTTTCACGTTACATCATTTGTATACCTATTTATTTCGATTAAAAATTTTAGTTGATTAAATTATAATTTGCTGTCTGACGTGTACGTTTCCTAAGTTGGATACATAAATAAATTAATATTAACAAGTATTGTTAAAAATAATGATGCAAGTATATGCAACCAGATGGGTGGTTTAGAGAGCATGTATTTCCCAGAATATTTGTTTTATTCATAATATAAAACGGGTAGGAATTTTCTAGATTTTTTTACGATTAATAATTCCGTTCGCCAGCAATATAGCCGCGGATGTACTAAATATATAGCTAGTGGAGTCGACATTTTGGTTGCTACTCTCGGGACTTCTTAACTGAAAGTCTCAAATGCTGTCGAAATATTTGTGCGAGTATATAAATAACACTAGAAATGACAACGCATTTACAGTAGTAACACCACAATAGTAGATAGTCAATGTTCTAATTAAGGTCCGGAAAAATTTAATGATAAGCATCTTCAAACAACAACTCAGTGGAGTACGCTGAAGATTTTTGAAAAATCAGAATGTAATAAAGATTGCTGTAACCAGGTAACATCAACTGCCCTTTGACATTTCAATGTGATTTTAATAAATACTGGTGTCTTATTGCTTTATATCAAAGATATTTCCAGTGTTTTTTTCAAATAACTATTAAGATAGTTCCAAGTTGCTTGTGTGTAATAGTTAATAGTGCATAAGTAATTGAATAATTATTCTTCTCTCTAATTTACATTTATTTCGATGAGACCCATGCGGATAAGAAAACCTCACTCGTACGCCTCTTAATTATTATCTTAGTTTAAAAAGTCCACATGACTGCATGTGGAGCAGCGTATTAAGTTATGGTATGGTTGCTCTAATACTATACAACGATAGTCGCGCGATACCTGGTTGATACGAATTTTGCAATTATCGCTAGGTATATCCAAATTTTATAACAATGGTCTAAGTTTACATATTTTGTATACTTTTTTAATAAATGTCTGATTTGGACAACCATTTCAGTTTTGTACAGTTATTGTTTTGTGTTATCACTTAATCCGTCTGGACTCTATTTATAATGTTCACAACGACTACAGTACACCCTGTAAGTACAGATTCTTCACGAGTTTAGAAAGATAACTA